>JAPQWV010001485.1:0-85939 GCA_027422505.1 Craterostigma plantagineum | reverse complement strand
TAATGTAACGCTGGTTATTCGCTTCCTTCGAGTTTCTGGGATGGGTAAATGTGAAGACCTATCACACAGATGGAGAAATTGGCAATCGATCAGTTCATATGAAATGAAATGATCTTCGTCCTTCCACTACACACTTAGGTATTTATAAGCATGCAAGCGAAGCAACTCACAGGCTGTGTATCCACGAGTTTTGCTATACGATGAAGCTTGACAAACATAAGCTGTTTCCAAATGCACGAGATCGTTATGCGCCTTGATCTGAAGCATTTTTGAGAAGTGAAAAAAAAATATTGAATAGCTAAAAGATCAATAAACGTAATAATGAATAGTGGATGGATTAGCACATAAGAAATATTACATCATTGTGAAGTTTACTTGCGGTAACAGGTTGGATGAAACTTGTATACCTGCAAAGTATACATTAAAAGGTTACCATTTTCCCATCAGCTCAAAACTAACCTCCACATACAAATTTCATAAGCGTTCAATTTCTACTCAGTTTCAATAAGTTCAACGAAAATGGATTCCATAAAGGTAATGATACTCACGATGATGGAATTGAAATGCCATCTTCTTTCAAGAACCTTTCAGCTCCGTCGAGACACTCAGGTGAAAGCTCGTTGTCACCGAACGATCCAAGCAACTCACTGACCTATGAAAATATTCAAACTAGTAAGTGCCAACCATAACATGATGTCCTGTTCAATTTATTTAAGCTATCGTTGCAATTTACCAAAATATCAGCTTTCTCGGGAGCCTCCCAACAACGCATGTCACTTGAAACAATGGAAACGATTTTCTCCCAGCCCTCTAGCTTGATCAAACTCTACACAAACATATAAAAATTTTGCTTCAGTTTTTTTACAAAAGAAAAGGAGTCCAAAAGTTCATAAATTGAACACATCGTATCAATTATCATTGTAACAAAATGGGTTTCCCAAAAATATTGTTAGTGTGGCTCATGAATGTAAAGACTAGAAGACATTGCATCAACACTTGACCGCAGCTTGAATTACTCATACAACAAACTCCAATTTCACAACTATGTTTGCATAAAAGAAACAGTAAGTATAGATCCAAGTGAGAGTCTTTTTATGTTCCTATTTAAAATAACAGATGATTAGCTACCAGCTTTGATCTATTTTGGAAATGACACATAGAGAATGACGTATAAGCTGCGCATTAAACAGGTACTTATGAGCAATAATGAATAAAAACACCACCACATGTGATCAGTCACGGAATTATGTGGTAATATTCATTAGTGTCGTATTATAAGGTTTAATTCTACGGAAAGAGAAGAAGCAATCAACTGAAGAGGAGCCAGCTTACATGGAGTGTAACCACTGCATTTGGATTTTTCTCCACAGCATAAACTTTTAACTTCCGTTGAGTTTCTTCAGCAGCCTTTCAAGATATGAGACAACAATAAAGCAGCATTTCTATTTTTCTGTTACTAAAGACAATAGCACAGAAAAACAAACCTGTAGCGAAGCTCTGACAAGAGGCCCTCGTCCTGCACCTACAACCATCAGTACCTAGAAGAGTTGAAGAGAACTATAACTATAAGGTAGAACATTGTCAAATCATGAAGTTGTCATCAGGAAGTAGAATAAGAAAAGACAAAACGTGATAAACATACAGTTGTCACAGTAGAAGCATTCTCATCAGGGACTATATCCACCAGTGCTTTAGCAACTGCTTTTTGGTACTGTTGATGTTTATGGGTATGAAAGAAGATTAAATTAGGGAATAAAAATCGATATGAAAATTAAAGTTCATGTTTTTATTGATATAAGATTTTTTGATGCATAAACCTTTTAAATAAAAAAGGAATAAAAAATATAGTGAAACAAAGGCCTATTCTGCAAGCATTAGTTATGGAAGTTATTATCAAAACATTAGTTAATTACCTGGTTTATTTCATCGTGTCCTTTTCAAATGTTTCATATGTTTTGGCCTCCAAATTATCCATGAGGGGCTGATAAGTATGGCAAAAAGAATTATAAGTAAGATCAAACATGGAAGAAATCATCACTGAAAAACTGTATAGATTTCAAGGAAATGTTCAACAAACCTGTAAAGGTGATTGCAAGTAATCTCTATATCCAAGCTGGCAGATTGCGGTGAAGATAGTCAGTTTAAATTATTTCGCGAACAAAAATACTTGTGCATAACACATAAGAGGACAGTAGTAACCACCTCAAAACACTTCTTGTTCAGGGAGAGGACCCATCCTTCGATAAAGGTAGGCCATATACTCTAAGTATCGTTTTAAGGGTTGTCTCCAACCATCTGAGGTATAGATTGAACATGATTTAAGTAGGAACACAAACAGGAACTAAATAGTGACACATATACAAGTGGTCATATGGGCGAATTTGGTGCAACATGACAAAACATCACAGATGAATTCTTTACCTTCACCTTGTTTATCAGCATATGTTCCTGAAGCCTTCAGAGGTAGCTCATGTAACGATTGTCCAGATATCACTATCTAAACAGTAACCATATAAAGCAACATAAATCATATTGGGGCTCTGCTCTAACTGAAAATCAATGTGAAGATTTAGACTAGGAATTACAACAATCATTCAATATTTTAAAACAGTGCTAAACAATGGAAAAGGAAAAAGAAGGAAGCAACCATCAGAAAATACTCAATGGTCATCTGAATTAAAAGGATGTTAAGTCTCATAAATGATAAATCTGGACATTATTCTTACAATAGTAAATGGGGATGACAGTCTGTGACTTTGGCAAGTAAATATCATATATGAGAGGACCTTGTTAAGAGAAAAGCAATGAGGTGTCATACAACTTACCTGAATTGAGTGATCGAAAAATAATGTCACAAGTTTCTGGTGACTTTTTGGTAGACAAGGAAAGCCCTTGGGATTGGTAAGAAAAGTCTGGAAAAGAAGCAACATATATAATACAATGGCAAATTGTACGAAAACTCAAAGCATAAAGCAATCATTAGCATAATATTGACTGATCATTGATAGTCCATGATCATGCCCATGGTTCATTTACATACTTATATGGAATGTCCATGCAGGTCCTACAATTTTTTCAGGATGAAGCTATGATAAACCGAGATTGTCTAAAATATGTCCATTCACTTCCTATAACAATCTAATTAACTAAGTAGCTATGCTAAATTGAGATTCTTAGATATAAGGATGAGGCTATGCTAAATGGCTTCTAACACGAAATTAGCTTCAAGATGCACAATATTTTCGGAGTTAAGAAAGAAAGTATTTGACCTTGTTCTCTATTAATATGCATCCAAGAAGAAATGAAGACAAGACTCCAATCATGTCTCATTAACCTACTGTAGAAATGCTACCTTCGATATATTCCTCTATATTTCTCAGAGCATACAACAGAGTTGAATTCTATACTTCCAGGGTGAATAAGTATTAGCGAACTTTTGTAACACATGGAACCGGGTTCCTAGTGTCCTCACTTAAAAGGTGTGTACAACATTAAATGTTTTCTAAGTAGTGGCAGCACTGTTATTTATGGAAACTTAAGTCAAAAAGAGCCATAATGTGCCAGGTAGTTATAAATGTACATTGGTTCTTATTATGGCTGCTCTAACAGGCTCTCCTAACCATCTTTCAGTTGATGGAGGTGAAGGCAATGTGGACCTGAAATTCATGACACCAGAACCCAAGCGGCATTTTAATATAAATGACAATACACAAAGATGTAATGAATAAGGAAGACTGAACGTACATAACATCGAGTGCAACAGAGAGCTGGCTGTGATGTTCACAGAGAAGACGAAAGCGATTCCAAAGTTCCCATGAATCCATCTGTATCTAAAGCCAAACGGGATTATATGCCAAAAACTTTTTGGATGAGAATATAGCACTTGTAACGAATATATCAGAAATTCATAAAATAAAGTATAACAATACAAGGTTAATCATTAATAGTCTATTCCTAGACAAAGCACTGATGATTCCTTTAGCAAACATACCAGAGAGCATCATGTAGGTATCAGTAATCCCATATATCAAAGAACTAACTAATATAGCTACAATCTAGACGCAGAACAAAGAACAATTAATCATGCTAATTTATTAGATATTTGTTGCTCAATAAACGCAGTAAAAATGCAAAATCCACAAATCTGGCTTAGTATATGATGAGATTCATGATCTCAAAATCAACATGACAAGGTCAACGACTCTTGTCTTAACATGATGATAAAAGCTCACCATATGGTTCTGATCGGGGGCTTCTGGTCCATCATTAAACTTCTCCAGTGGAATCCTAAGCCATAACTTCAATAGGATAATGAAGAATGATCAGATATGTATCGACTCACATATGCAGCAAGGAGATAAACGTATATCGTTAGAAATTCAGAAAAACATGTGTGTGAACACATTGAATTACCTGCATGCCATTCAAGTTCTGTAAGATCTGATTTACGCATTTCGCATAGTTCGCACAAAATAAGCCTTTAGGCATAGGTAGAAGACAAGCCTGCAAATGAACCCCAAAACTTGTCAAACAAACTAAAAGTTCAACCAATTACTAAAACATTAGCATAGAAAGTTAGAGGTGGTAATGAACTGTAAACAAATAACCGATGGCAAGTTGAATGCCGAATAACTATAAAGGACTGATATGCGGCATTTCACCTGCAAAGACAGATGAGAAGCCCACGAGATCTCTTGTCTCAATGTAATTCAGAATCTTTCCTAAGTGTCTCATCCTCTGAATCTAAGTCAATCCACGAGCTGACTTTACCTAGATAACAAGGAGTTAATATTCATCAGGGGACCTACAGAAAAAGTATTAACAACAGATTTATGTGGACAAATCTTGCTTAATGGATTTCAAAAGCATCAAACAACCAATTAACTAACTTCGTTAAAACACTACAGCGAACGCATTAAACTAACACTCAACAGAAAAGGTTTTCATCTTTGGCAAATGATGACATGCCAATCCAAATAATTTGATAGCCAGATGTACCAATAAAAGAAACTCGCCCAGTAAACATCACTATGCAATAAGCATACCCAAAAACCCTAAAACGAATAACATTGACTTTCAATAAATATTAAAATAGTGATGAAGTGAAAAAAATTACAGGATTACACATAAGGATAAAACATAACGGAAGTGAAAGATCAAACGGAAGGTTACGATTAACGAACCAACAACATGACTGCCCCACTGTGAAGGACTGAGAACCAAGTCTGATCCAGCAAATGGCAAAGCTAGGGATTTAGATGCCTCAACATCAATTAGGCTAGGCCGATAGTTAGGATCTATCTGCATCAACAAATATTGCGTTAACATATAACTTGCGAGATGCATACAATAAGGTTGATACTTCAAATAAAAATCTGACATGCTATCTCAAACCACAGTTCCACTATAAATGAAACTGATAAAAAGACACACTTGCCATTTGCCTAATAGTGGCAACAAATTAGTATGGTATTGTTTTCCTCCCATAGCTATTAATGACGCAGTACAAGTGAGTCCAAATTGCGAGAACCAACTCACTGGCAATAAAATTGGTGATGAATTCTTGTATGCTGCATGCAGATAATAACAAAATAACACAACACAGCTCACACATGAGAGAAAATTCTCAAATAAGAAGAAAAAATAACCATTATACAAATTGATTATTCTCATTAACTATTTGGATGTAGGTATTAAGCTCAGAGCAAGAAAATAACCCTTCTCACACAGAGAGCCATTACCTGTTGATGTAGGTGACCTACTGACCATTCATACAGGTACAGCCATCAGCTGATGCATGACTGGCTAATTGGCCACCAGAAGCAAAACAAAAAATCGAATGCACATCCCTACTAAAAGTTAAAATGTCCAAGAAAAACGAAGTTTCCAATATCAAATTGCAGATTATTCATCAGCGCCTAGACGGAAACTAGTTGGCTTCCCGCTGATCTAAATCACAATAACAAATAGTGTTATTTTCCCTAGCATACACTTTAGAGAGGAAACCTATACAGCATCGCAAAGACCATCTTTACACCTTCACTCAAGAAAATTTTTTTGGCACGGAAATTAACTTGCATTCCACCAGAACTGTTTTGCTTTACACGCTATTCACAACTCACAACACATGACAAAGCTAGTTTATCGTACAAAGAGCAAATTAGACTAAGGAAGCATTATCAAGAACAATATTAGAATGGACATATTATGAATTATTTATAAATATTTATCCACGTTATGATTAGCTATTATAAATTGCAATTGTAATACCTTGTTCACGCCTAACTATTACGGGGAAAATGGTACAAACATACGACACGATTTCATCTTAAAACATTGATGAATTTCAGATGCAACTTTCTAGAAGAGCAATTCACGAATATGTATTTCAAAACCACAATGCATTTAATCAGCCTATCATAAATAAACAGTCAAAAACTCCTGTCTCAGAACAGGTTCAGGACTAACGTCCAGCAAGAGTGAATTACAATAGATCATTTGACTGAACTGAGAGATTGAAACATACATACTACTCATTAACTTAAGACCATCAACCAAATAAACAATAGGAGCTTTCCTTCAATGCACACGTTGTAAGAACTAGTGCAACTGACTAATGAATCACCATGACAATTTTATACATAGAAAATGTAGCTACTAGCCTTCCCACACGAGACTTACAATCTCTCAAATGGAGGCCATTATCACGATGATGTAGGTGAGCCTACTGACCATTCATACAGGACTGCAGACAACATCTGATGTATGACTGGCTAATTGGTCACCATGTGCAGAATAACATTGTGACGGAATAACTCGTTATGCTAAAGAACTCTGTTGTTTGTTTCGATCATATAACTACTACTAAATGACAGTGAGAAAGCGCACATGGGCTAGATTTTTATTCAAACACACTCAATCAACAAGATCTGGGAACTTCAAAAAAGTAGAGAAACGACAAAAATTTGAGGGTTAACACGTTGCCTATGAGGGTACATAAAAGCTTGTGCAATTGAAGGCTCTTAAGCACATGTGCTACATGAAATCCCACTGACCATTTCACATAGCTAATGAATCATCAATACAATTAACAATCATATCAGCATTCAGCAGAAGGAGCAACAGCAAGCAAGACAGAAAATACGCAACCTCCCCCAAGTATCTCACTGGTTACAACCACCAAGCAAACAGAACATCTCACGACAGAATACGCAAAATAACAAATGGCACTGATGTTAACCTAAACAAAAGCACGCAGTAATTGTATGAACTTCTACTTAATAAAATTACTCAAAATCAGTAAAAATTGCAGCGAAAAATAATATCGAAATGGACGCGAGTAACACTTCCTGAGCAGGCACTGAAATCTAACAGTTATTTTGACAAAAGACACACAAAAACGGAGCACGAAAAGATAATTAACTACAAAAAACCAATAAAAGGACAAAGGAAATCACCAGAGTGGCAAGAATGAAGTCGAATCCTGCATTTAGGTTGGACGACAGAAGATTGGGCATATCATCGTCGAAATCCGTTTCGACGCCGCAGTATCTCGACTCGCCCTTGTCTCCGTTGTATCTCTCTCCCAACGGCATCTTAAATCCCTCTGCCTCTCTTAACTATTGGGAGCGCGGACTGAGTCAAGGGAGTGTTTATAGAGTAGGGTTTTGAGCGAGGGTTTTAGAAAACAAAAAGGTTTTCAGCGAGTGAATTTTTGCCCCACTTAAGTTTGAATTAGAGTTCAGACCCTGTCAGAAAATTCATAGTTTTAAGGACCCAATTTTTTCAGAAACACTTCATGGATCTGTGGTAACACTTCACGGGTCTGTAACACTTCACGGGTCTGTGGTACCATTTCATGGGTCTGGGATAACACTTCATGGGTCTGTGGTAACACTTCATGGGTCTGCGGTAACACTTCATGGATCTGTGGCAACACATGGGTCATTTTCTCTAAATGAAACTTAAATTGGGTCCTTATCTATAAATGAAACTTACATGGGTCCTTATCTCTAATTGAAATGAGTTGGGGCCTGAAAGTAAACTAGCCCTTTTTTCTATAGATGTCGGGCGCCAATAAGACAATTATTTTATGTTTCAGGCCATTATATTTTAAAGACTAAGGTCATCTCCTATCGAAAATCCATTTATAAACCCATTTGCAGTAAATGTCACATCAAATAGTAATTTGACTCCAACCATTAAACTCATTCTCAAACTCAAAAGAATATTCTTAGAATATTCGCATTCGCATCAACTTTTTACAACTTTTCTATCACATATTTTGTCATATTACATAATAGACCACGCTATTATTTTAACTCGATTGGAAAGTATAATTTTTTTATAAATTGATAAAAAGTACACTTAAAAGCTGTAAAAATAAATAATTATTAGAAAATAAAAATTACAATACACGAGCTAAAAAAATATACATAAATAAGTAAAATCGTACACGTAACAAAGAGATAGATTTCAAGTCTCGCCATTTGTATACTCCTCCCACAAATGATCAATCAATGCATTACGGAGTGCAATGTGATCATCTTTATTCCTAATTTTTTTGGTAACGAGATATGAATTCTACAAATCGAGTATTTTCATCTATAACCATTTCGACCTCCGGCGGCGACGATTCCATCTCAATTTCAATTGGGGCACTTAGGTCACGTTCATCCTCCACAATCATGTTATGCAAAAACAATACATGTAGTTATTATATCGTGTAGTACTTCCTTTTTCCAATAACGTACCGGTCCTGCTACAATCAAACGTGATTGAAGAACTCCGAATGCACGTTCAACATTTTTCTGTAAGATTCTTGTTTCATTGCAAAATATTTTTTCTTGGGACCGCGTGGCTCATGAATTGTTTGCACAATTGTAGACCATTTTGGATATATGCTATCAGGTAAATAATAACCCATATTATATTCTTTTCCTTTAATAACGTAGTGAGCTGAAGGAGCGATACCTTGAGTTAGTCTGAGAAAATCTGATATGACTCTAGTACGTTGATATCATTGTTGGAGCCGGGAAAACCGAATTAAGCATGTTATATCCAAAGATCATAATCTGCTGCAGCTTCAAGAATAATGGTTGGCTTTCCACTATGGCCTGCATATTGCCCGGCCTACGCAGTAGGGCAATTTTTCCACCTCCAGTGCATGCAATCTAAACTCCCTAACATTCCGGGAAAATCACGCTGCTAACCAATATAGAAGTCTAGAAATATCATTAGACGTAGGCCTCCTCAAATAACACTCACTAAATACCTCAACTACCGATCAACAGAACTTTTCATGCTTTTAATTGCAGTAGACTCTCCGATTCTAATACTCGTCCGTAGCATCTGCTGGAACACCATATGCAACATGCGAAAAACCGCAGTCATTTTTTGTATTGGAGATAATCCAAGTCTTCCGGCACGATCCGCTCGCAGTTGAAAGTAGTTATCATGATTTTTGATTGCCTCGACAATTCGAAGGAACAAAGAGCACATTCGATATCGTCTACGAAACATGACTCATTGTATAATGGGTTATCTGAAAAATAATCATTGTACAACCTACAATCGGCAGCCTCATGATCCGGTTGATAAATATATGCCCAGTAAAAAAACCTCCATGAGGGCTTGGTGGTTTTGTTGATGGATAAGTTGTTGAATGACCATGTTATTATTAGCAATAACATGACCTATCACTTCTTGTTTTTTACGAAGAGTATTTATAATTTGCATGTTATCATCATCAGAAGAGGAAGATGACGAATTGCCGAAACTGAGATTCATTAGTGATAGAGTATATGTAGATGAGAGAAATATGTTAAATGCCTAAATGGATTGATGATTTTCACATGAGCATAAGTTATATGTATTTATAGTAGTGTATCTCAAAGGTGTAAGAACAATCATAATGATTTGTCTCTTGCGGGACATAGCATTGGAAGAAGTGATCATCTTTGCATGGAGTGATCACTTCAGGGCCATAGCATTGGAAGGTGTGAGAACCTTTGCAGAGATTTGTCACTTTGGGGCCATAGCATTGGAAGGTGTGAGAACCTTTGCAGAGATTTGTCACTTTCGGGGCCATAGCATTGGGAGGTATGAGAACCTTTGCAGAGAGTTATCACTTCCGGGGCCATAAGATTGAGAGGTGTGAGATTCATTGCAGGGAGTTGTCATTTTCGGGTAGATCATTCAATGGTGTGAGAATATTTGCAGAGAGTTGTCACTTCCGAGACCATAAGATTGAGAGGTGTGAGAATCCTTGAAGAGAATTGTCACTTTCGAGGTTATAGCATAGAGATGTGTGAGAATCTTTGCAGAGAGTGTTGTCACTTTTGGGGCCATAAGATTGCGAGGTGTGAGATTCTTTGCAGAGAATTGTCACTTAGGAGCTATAGCATGGAGATGTGTGAGAAACTTTGTAGTGAGTTGTCTTCAGGTTGTTTCACTAAAAAAGAACTCTTGGAATTTTAGTAGGATTCACTACTTCCCAACATCATACAAAACATTTATTACATTTAACTTTGTGTAAGAATGTCGATCCGATCATCATCCTATAACACGATGAAGGTATCCTCTTATGCCGGGTTTACATGGAAATTTCTCAAGACCTAATTGTTGGGGTGTACCAATCATCTGATCGATTCTGGTCTCGTATAGAACAAGCTTTCAACGAAGAAAAACCTGAGCATTATGAGGTTCATACCAAGAGATCTACGCAAGCACGGATCCAAACAATCGAGAAAGCTGCCAAGAGTCTCCATGCATGCATAAAAGCCGTAGATGAGATGCATCAAAGTGGTGCTTCGAATGAAGATGTGAGCATTAAAATTTGATTGAATTTCTAATTTCTAATTTATTATTCTTATTAACTATGAGTAATTATTTTGAACAACTTGTAGATGCATCGAGCAAAAGTGTTGTTCGCACAAGATCCTAAATTCAAATCTGGATGGAAATACGATCATGCTTGGAATATTGTAAAAGGGTTCGAAAAATTTAAAGATGGTGTTACGAGGAGCAAAAAAAAAAAACAATCCGGCCATTATCCTCCCTCTTCTGATTCAGAAATTCCAACTCCCGAGTTTGTCGGACAATCATCCCATGGTATTTCTTCATTTTCTCTAAACTTAGACGACTCAGATAACTTTGTTGGTGATTCTCCTTCGGAAAGACCTATTGGGGGTGAAAAAGCCAAACTAAAAGAAAATTAAATGATGATGCATCATCGACCATTAACACTATGCAGGAAGCAAACAATAAACTCCTTGATGAGTTGAAAAAAACAAATGAACAACTGCAGCACCAACTAGAAATGCAAAATAGGTCGCACGCCCTAAAAGAGATGAGGGAAGAAAATAAAATTTTGTTTCAAGATGTCAGCCTCATAAATGTTCCGAAGGTTCGAGCATATGTTGAAGCTGAAAAGACACGCATTTTGCAAAAAAGAGCTCAACAAACTCAACAAGATTCGTTCCAATCCGATGCATTTGGCCAGATTTTCAATACTATTGGAGGAAGTGATGTTGGTCTGCATGACTATTGAATATATGTTGTTGGTTTAATAATTTATGTATTATTTATTATTTTCTATGTGTGTTCTTTTCTACGGCATGTAATATATTGTTATTCTCGTCTAGTATGTTATTTTATCGTTTTCTTTCGTGACATTATTTTTAAATTTTAGAATTATGTTATTGTACAACTCTAAACTTAAATCAATTTAATGATGATGCCTAATAATAGTAAATAATAATAATAATATTAATAAAAAACCATAAAATAATAATAAACAATAAAAACAATAATAATAGTATAATAATGATAATAATAATAGTGATGATAATAATAATCATAAAAACAAACCATAATAATAAGACTGAAAATAATTAAAAAATTATTTTGGGCAAAAATGTAATTTTACCAAATAGGACTTTAAAATAATTAAGTAACATTATGGGCCAAAATCTAATTTCACCAAACTTTTTGGTATATGAACAGTAAAAACGCAAATTTGGGTTGAAAGAAAAAAAATTCACTCAACGCATTATGGGTTCTACATTGCAGTTCGGTTGGACCTTTTTTTTCTACCTATTTTGCGTTTTTCGTACCGGGTAGAGAAGGTCTAAAAACGCAAATTTGGGTTGAAAAGAAAAAAAATACCCTCAACGCATTATGGTTTCTTCATTGCAGTTTAGTTGGACCTTTTTTCTACCTATTTTGCGTTTTGCGTATCGGGTGGAGAAGGTCTAAGGATCCAAATTACGTTTCATTTAGATTTATGGACCCAATCATTGAAAAAAGATATATATGCTCTCTATATATGTAAAAATTACGAATTTTTGTCATTGTCTTCTCCAAACGATCGAACAAAATATTTGAAGCTCAAAATCCGTTCGAACATTGACGTTGGTGACCGAATAAGATTAAATCGGCCTCAATTTTACTTGGGTCTTAATAATCAGGAGAAATATGTGTAATGAAAATAATGTTTCAAAGCCATTTGAAAAAATTCATTGAATAATCAGTGAAATCTCGACCTTAACGGCCGAACGAGGTGAAACTGACTATTTGATCATGGGTCTTAATATCAATGGGAATTACGATAATAATGAAGTATTTTGACGTGATCCAAGATGAAACATTTGCTAATTAACAGCTTTCTAGGTAACAATTTTTGCATTCTGGGTAAACGCTTTCTACAACGACTTTAACAAAATATATTGCCACAAATAAACACATAATTCAAACAAAATACCAACTCGTCCTGTTAATAACACATTTAGTACACAAGTAAGGGGCTGTGATGAATGGACCGAAAATCGTCGACGATATCTAAAAATCGTTGAAAACCTCTTCAATTTCGACGTCAATGACTGAATAAGGTTAAATCAGCTTCAATTTCTCATGGGTCTTACTAATCAAGAGAAATTACTGATGTATATAATGAATAATGCTTCAAACCTTTGAAAAGTCCTTGAATAACGGGTGAAACCTTGACGTTAATTGTCGAATAAGGTGAAATCAACTCGATTAGGTCATGAGTTATAATAATCGATGGGAATTATTTACGTTCATCATGGAATAATGGAGTATTTTGGCGTGTCCAAGATTAAAATGGTGTTTGCTAATAAACAAACTTTTTGGGTAACACTCTCTGCATTCTGGGTAACACGTTTCTACGACGAATAACACATGAAGCCATAAATATAACACTTACTAAAAAAATTAACAATTCATTTCCTGTTAATAACACATTCAATACACAACTAAGGGACTGTGATGGATGGATCGAAGACCATCGATGTTATTTAAAAGTCGTTGAAAAATCTTCAGTCTCTACATCAATGACTGGATAAGGTTAAATCGGCTTCAATTTCGCATGAGTCTTACTAATCAGAGAAATTATTGACGTAGATAATACGTAATGCTTCAAATCTAGTTCAAGAATTTCGACGGGTTAATTCTTGACGTTAATGGTCAAATAAAATGAAATCGACTCAATTTGATCATATGTATTAGTATCAACAATAATAATTGATGTTAGGAATAAGGAAGTATTTGATGCGACTCAAGATTAAACGTTTGCGAGGTAACAATGATTCTGGGTAACATTTTTGCATAGATAAAGAATTTAACACACATCTTACTCTGGGTAACATCTTCTGCAGTCTGGGTAACATTTTATTACGTTTGGGTAACACCGCAAAGATTTTAGTCTTTCAACACAAGTAATTGGTCGCAACGAAAATACAAAAAATCGTAGACGACATCCAAAAATACAGAAAACCAATGGAATCTCTTCGTTAGTGACCGAAAAAATGTTAAACCGTCCTCAATTTCTCATGGGTACTAATAATTATTAAATAATGAAATGATACTTCAACTCAATTTGCAATTCTCATTGAATAACAGGGGAAACCTCAACTTTAAAGGTCAAATAAGATAAAAATAGACTCAAACGAGTCTTAATAATAAATGAAAACTAACATCGTTAACCATGAAATTTAGAATATAGCTTTCTCCAAGATTGAAACGATTTCAAAGTGAGTAATAGACCAACAAATATAACACATGTACATATAAAATAAATACTTCATTGAGAATATTCTAGAAGGTTATGGCTTGTCAGAGAATTTAACAGAATTATCATAGAATATTTACAGGATTTTCTCGAAACAATAATACATTAATTGCAAAAAATAGCACATATCTGATAGAAAAAAATAATACAACTCAATTTATGACACATTGATTGATACTGATGCTACATAAAATGCCAGTACCACATCATTAATTCGATAATTTACACACTTGTATTTCGAATGTTTGATATGGATGTGCATGTAAATATATAATGTGATGAACTTATATCACAACATCCCTCTAAAAGACACGTTATGCGAAATTTTATATCAATAGTCGAATGTTGAGATCAATAGTCATGTAAAAATATAGTCATCCATTATAAAACATATATATTATCTCTTTCATAGAACATAACATTATGAATTCCATCACTAACATGTTCAAGGTTAACATTAGATCATAAAAAACATTTTAATGACCTAAACCCGAGGCCCAAATCATAAACCCTAAACCTCGAATCCCAAAGTTTTTTTAATGTTGTAGCCTATAAAGCATAAGTCATGAATCATATTGCCAAAATTTTCATGTCGTAAACCCTTAATCTTAACCCTGAAACCTTACATCGTAAACCCTAAATTTGAGCCATCTTCTATCAAATTTTCATTTCTTAGAGGCATTCCATCTAAATAACTCCAATCTGCATTTGCCAATTTTTCTTGGCACCTTATCGTGACTATTTCCAATAATAATAGCACTCTAAGCTCTTTTGGTCGCTTTCTCTATCCCATCCACTTTGAGCCATCTTCTATCAAATTGAAAGTTTTTTCCTCATCATTCTACAGTACAGTGTGAGTATGTTGTGATCATGTTGGCGTGACAGCGGACCCGGTCGAATAACACCGCATCTAATATTGAGCAATTAAAGATAAAAGTGGACACCGGGATTTTTATGTGGAAAACCCCAAACAAATCGGGGTAAAAACCACGGGTAAGGAAGAAGAATTCACTATAGGGAAAATATAGGAGTTACTACATCTCGTACTATAAAGGAGAAAAATCCTCAATAACTCTCTTTATAGTCGGAGAAATTATCCGACAAACTCTCTATTATTTTTCCTCTCTATTTAATCTCTCTTTCTCTTTCGTGGGATGATTTTCCTTCGGTGCTTTGGCTCTATTTATACGGGAAGGATAGCATGTGAACGAATAAAAAATTCCTTGTTCCGTCATATGCTCACATAATGGTAGTGACACCTTCGTGAGACCCGGAAGTAGATTATGACCCGCAAAAATTTTAATTCCTTGTTCCGTCATATGCCCGAGCTTCTGATGCCATAGCATAGTAAATCTTTCGCTTGAATTTCCTGAAGCCACGAACGCTTCCCCTTCTTGCACCATCCCTCCCAACAGCATATACAGATTTGCAGCCACCTTTTCACCTTTCATGACTACAAGTGCTCCCCAAAATATTTTCATTATTCCTCCCGAACTTTGATTTCACAGCCAAGATCCCCGAGTTGTCCCACAAACAATAATTTTTCTTCAGACCTTCCACGTGCCGCACTTCTTGAATAGTGCAAACTGTACCATCGTGCAACTTCAACCTCACGGTTCCAACGCCTACGATGTTTAAGGCATTATCTTCGCAATTGTACACAGATCCTCGTAAGATAGGTTCGTAGTAGTTGAACCAGTCTCTTCGAGGGATCATATGATAAGTTGTGCCCGATTCAAGAAGCCATATCTCATCGTACGCCTGCATGCTCTCCGTTGAGATAGTTGCTTCGCTACACAATACGTCTCCACTTGGGGCGTTCGCCAGACTTCCTTGAGGATTGGAATTTTTCAGGTTCCGACGATCCTTCTTCTTACTTCTTGATTTTCCCCTGCCTTGAGTGTGACTCCCACTTGAACCAGTTTCCGTTGATCTCCCTCTCATCAGCGTCAAAGCTTCGACCTGTTGCGATCCTGCTTGCTGGTCCTCCGTATTCTTTCGTCGATTTTCTTCTTCGAGAATAGCAGCTGCGATGTTATTGAAGACCAGATCTTTTGCGTTGTTCGTCATGTTGATGATGAGTTGATCATACGAATCGGACAGACTTTGAAGTAGAATTTCCGCACGTTCTTTATCCTCTGTTTTATACCCCAACGATGTTAGCTGGGAAAATAGAGTATTCAAGACGTTGAGATGCTCCTTCACCGAAGTAGATTCAGACATTCTCAAGACGAACAATTTTCTCTTCAAGAAAATTTTGTTATGTAACGACATGGCTCGTACAGATTGGTTAGATGGTTCCATATCTCCTTTGCTGTTTTCTTTTCTTCGACGCTGGACAATATCTCATCTGCTAGTGCCAGATGGAGATTTGCGACAGCGCTCCGTCATCTCATTCCATTTCTTTTCGTCTGTCACTTGTAGCTGGTTTTCCATCGATAACCTCCACTCAGCCGTCCTTTTGCAAGATCGCGTTTATCTTTAATTTCCACAATGAGAAATTTCTCCCGTTGAACTTTTCGATATCGAATTCGCAGCCATAATTTCGGCTCAGTCGTGAGCGAGACCTCCGACGGGGTTGCAGCAAACAATTATTGAACTCGTACCGACTTATCGTACCGCAACAAGGCAATATAATAAGTATTATTTTGTTATGTTGAGGGTCCACGTTAGTGACAATTGCAGAGCATACAATAAATAAATATATAAAACCCAAGCTAGGCTCTGATACCAATTGTTGGCGTGACTGCGCACCGCGGTAAATATTTGAGCAATTAAAGATAAAAGTGGACACCAAGATTTTTACGTGGAAAACCCCCAAACAAATCGGGATAAAAACCACGGGCAAGGAAGAACACTATAGGGAAAATATAGGAGTTACAACCTCTCGTAATACAAAGGAGAAAAACCCTCAATAACTCTCTTTAAAGTCGGAGAAAATATCCGACAACTCTTTATTATTTTTCCTCTCTATTTAAATTGTCTTTCGCTTCTGTGGGATGATTTTCCTTCTGTGCTTTGGCTCTATTTATCGGGAAAGGATAGCATGTGACGAAATAAAAAAGAAAAGACACACTTCGGCAAACCACAATTGAATGCGGCGCCTAATGTCTCTTTTATTCTTCTTCACATTGCTTTCTTTGACTATTCAAAAGCCATGTGATTATTATTTTATTTTGACTAGACGCAAGTTCTGACGGTCATAGACATGCATGTCTTCGCGGTGTGCAACTGAATTCGGGAATGAAAGAGCCGTTGAGGAGAATAAACATGGCAGACATAAAAATTTTTCATTTTCTAATTTTCTTTTAAAAGATTTATCAATATTGATTTTTTTTTCATCGAAACTTATGAAATTACAATAAAACTTAAATTTCCTACATTTAACAAACAAAAAACGGATAAAAATAGAATAAAAAATCGATGATAACCTTGATGAAGCTCGAATATTGACAATGACAACATGTCATGATATTGATATAGCGTAGTATATTATTAATATTAAATATTAATATGCTACAAGAAAATAAAGAAGAAATCGCAAGTCATATTGTCTTATGAATATCAACCGTGCCTTTTAATTTGATATTGTATTTCTTATTCAACTAGTGATTTTTAATTATATTAAGGTTCATAAGTAAAATTTGAGGGAAAGCCTTTATTACTTGGTTTTTGTTTTATTAGTGCATAATAAAAATTTAAATTGATCAAGAAAGGAACAAAAAATGTGAAAGAGAACTAATTTAGACATTAAATAAAAATCTAATTGATTATATATATAATTAATTTAGTTGTATTGTTTGTTAAAACCCAAAAATATCTAAAACTAAAAAAAGAAACAGGAGACTAAGAAGAATAAAAACTCTAAGAAAAAAATGACAATAAAGGCTTAAGAACAAAACATGGAAAAAAATGATTTAAAAAAGCGCAAAGACTAAAAGAAAACTAAAAGAACAAAAGGCTAAGGAAAAAATTTAGAAAGGAAATATGCAATATACATATTGAAAAGAATAAAAAAACACATAAAGTGGGGATTTGAACCTTGATGTAAAGTATAGCTACCTCACCATCACACTACATGGCATTCTTATACATTCATGATATGGAGAGATATGTATATTTATTCAGCTATATCTACTACACATATAGTACTAAAAGTTTCGAAAATTTTGCAGAACGTCCTTTGTTTTGCTCTTGTTTGTTTTGTCTCACTGAGGAACACCAGTGAGTAGTACTGTCAAAACGGCCAGCGGGGCCGGCCGGCCGTAGCCCGCAAAGCCCGGGCCTGGAAAATGAAGGCTCGCCCCGCCTGTAGGCGGATAGCGGGCCTGGCGGTCTTAGCCGCCAGTTTTTAAAAAAAAAATAAAATAAGAAAAATAAGAAAAGGTAAGAAACAAAAAATAAAAAAATAGGAAAAATAATATAAAAAAGGACAAAATAAAAAAAAATGAAGAATTCAAGTTGGAAAATATATCTAATTTAATAAAAAAATTCGTATTAATTTATTTCTGTATTAAGTACCAATTATAGCTAAAAATATAAAAAATCATTATAATTTATTTATAATCTTATTATTTAAAATAATTATATAATATTTTATTTTGGGGCGGGCTTATCTGCGGCCCGCCAGGCCCGGCCCGGCCCCGCCTGAGGGGAGGTGAAGTCTCATATAAATATCACAATTTCACATACAAATTCTCATTGATATTGGTGGAACTAGTAATAACTGACAGTCTGACACACCCACCCACCCTCGATTATGCAAAGCAACATTGTCCAGCTTTAGTTTCTTGTGTGAACCTCCCCTCATCATGTATTGATAGGCAAAGTTTCTTTATTTATTCTAGCTCTTTTTTATCCTAATCCCTCGTTATAGTACATGGTGAGCATATTGACATCAGAGATAGTGCGGGTCTAGCCTTTATCCTTTTCGTTTTCCGGTGCGACGTTCTTCTTGCAGTAGTATTGGAAATCTCAATTTCACAGAGGCTCGCTTCTAGTGTATAGTGACTTCAACAAGGGTTTATTAAACTTATCCTAGTTAACCATCGGAGTTGGAGTCGTTGTAGCTTTCCTCAGGGGATGGGTATTAGTTTTGTAGAGGTATTAGTAGTACTGTCAATTTGGCGGGGCGGGCCGGGCTGGCCCGCCGCCCGCCAAAGCCCGCCACTTGGCGGGCCTAAAAAACTGGGGACCGCCCCGCCCCGCCCCGCGGCGGGCCGCGGGCCTGGCGGGCCAGGCCGCCCGCCTACTATTTTTTTCTATTTTTTATTTTAATTTAAAATTTTAATTAGTAATAATTTTATTTAATTATGGTATTTATTAATAAATTATGAATAAATATCATATTAATGATACATAATTAATGACATTAATATATTATCTAATTAATTTAGTTTTATTTTCTATATTTAGTATTTATTTCAATATAATATATATTTATTAATATATTATATGTATTTACAATAATGGCGGGCTAGCCCGCGGGCTAGCCCGCCCCGCCCCGCCAAGCCCGCGGCCCGCGCGGGCTGGCCCGCCTCCTCGCGGGCCTGAAAAAGCTCAGCCCAACCGCCACTTTAGCGGGGCGGGGCGGGGCGGGGCGGCCCGCGGGCCACGGGCTACTTTGACACCTCTAGGTATTAGTAGTAGAGTAGCAATAAACTAGTGGGGAGATTCCTGAATATTAGCAAGTTCAGGTACTCGAATAATCTGAGTCTCTAGTACTGGAATAAGGTTTGGGCTCCGGTTTAACCTTAGGAGACCTTTTTCTCGATGTAGTATTAGACCATCTCCAATCGGAAACCCATTCTCAAAACCAAACGCATTCTCAAACTCAAAATGCAGTAGTATTAGACCTTAGGTTATCTTTGTCGTCTAGATCGATTCGATCCGCTTCGTTGCCGAGAATGTATATGTTCAAGATGAGTTGTGAGTCCACCAAGCACATCGAAGCGCATAAAACCTTCCACCACTGCTTACTCACCTTCCGCCCGCAACCCTGCAAATAAAGACAGAAACAAAAAAGAAAGATAGTTTGAAAATTTGTGCTTGGTGGTAAAGGTGCGATGGTGGTTAAGATTGAGTTGATAGGGAAAACAAATCATTATGCAAAGAGGGTTTACTCTCAAGCATTGTTGTAAAAATCGCTCTACGCGCCCGCCTAGGCGCCAGGCGGCGGCTAGTCGTAGTCGGTCATCAACGTGGCTAAAATAACTTAGCGACCAATTAATCGTCCAAACGAATAATCGGAGGCCTAATCGGATTTATCGTCCAACTAGTCGGACTAGTCGACCGATTAATTGGCAAATTATTTTACTACCTAAAGGTGATATGTCATCATTGTGTTTGTTTTGTGGTCATATTTCATTCGAATATCAATGTGATATCGGAATATTGTGTTTGATTAATCACGATGATGTGTAGGGTGATATTGCCTAAATGACATATTTAACCTACGTATATAATCTAGATAATGTAATTAATATGTTTATATTGAGATTATACTTACGTAATAATGATCAAGTTTTATGTGGCGACACGCATTTTCTAATACCAATCAGTGGCGGGTTTTTGCAACGTAAGTCGCGGAAGACCCGTCTAACAAAAACTTTTGAATAAAACAAAGTTCATTACGTCTACATAGTCGTATAATTACAAAGGCCGTAGCCCCAAATGACAAAATGACAAAAACTTTAACGCCGCTCCAGAAGTCTTCATCCATGTACAGCCTCGCCCTTAAAATTCCGTGCAGTCACCGCCATCAGCCCGCCTCAGTCGTCACGACGTACCTCAACGTCGGACTTAGTGGTACCTACAACACGTAAATCTGAGCAAATATGCCCAGTAGGAAAAATGTGCATGAATGCAGCGTGCCCTCAAATACCATTCCCAAATATCTCACAACGAAATATGAACGCTAGACCTTTCCTTCATCTCCACCTAGCGTATTTAATACATTACATCAGGGCCTTGGGCTGGACTAGGCACCACGCGCGCACAATCAAATATCGAGTCAGGGGCCGACGCTCCGTAGCCCACACCAGTAGTGCACCTGGACGATCACGCCAAGCATCTCCCACTAGGTCGCTCCTACCCGAGTTTCCTCCTGCTCAAGCGGTAGCCTACGCTGGTAGTTCACCTGAACGATCACGCCAAGCATCCCCCTACCAGGTCGCTCCTTCTGCTAATAATATCTCAAGCGGTAGCCTACACTAGTAGTCCTGAACGATCACGCCAGATATGCCCCTACTAGGTCGCTCCTTCCGCAAATCATCCGACGGTCTCCCGTCGGGTGCCTTAGGACTAACCTCATAACTCCACTACGAGTCGACGACCAACATTGGTCACAATTTCTTTCACCCCGCTCGTAGACACAATACAGTGTTACCGTGTCCATCGGTCAACCTTTCTCATACTGACATGACATACGAGGGTAGTGCAAATACAATGTTGATCATATGTAAATAATTATTTTCGTCAAGGTATTTCAGCTCTACCCGAAAATTTACCTTACTGCCCTAAATAATTCCTGCCCGAAATATAGTACCTAAAGCCAAAAGTCTAATTTGCAGTCAAAATTTGGACAAGGCCCGAATTTCGGTCAATGGCCGAATTTTGACACTGCTCGGCGAAACCCGAAAATTTAAAAGACTCGAATTTGGAACTCCCGAAAATCACCTAAGTTACAAAACTTTTGGTCAAGTCAAAACCCGAAATTCAATTAAACACGACGAAAATCTTCCTGCCCGAAAATCACATAAATAAATCACCCGAAAATTTTTACTAGCTACCCGTATTTCCAATATAAATCAATGCCTGAAAATCACCTTGGCGGCGATTTCACCAAGGCCCGAAAATCACTTATACCCTAAAATCCAACGATTAAAGTGCCCGAATTTCATATAACTCGGTGAAAAATATCCTTACCCGAAAATCAACTTACAAGCCGAATTTCTCCTTAGTGATCTACCTGAAAATTAATAATATGTGCGAATTTCTTTGTCCAAAAATATTACCATTTTACCCGAAAATTGCAGCCCGAACTTGACAAATTCGCCGTGCTATAATTGGTGCCCGAAAATAATGTTAAAGCTTACCCGAAAATTTCAACCTATGATATCAAATTTTTCGCCGTGTTTCCTTGTCATCAGAAATTTCCTACATAAAACTATCACGTTCTAAAATTTCTAAACCCCGTGACTTAGTTTACCTGAAAATAAATTCAGTTATCCGAAAATTTTTCTTCCTACCGAAAATCATTATTCAACTGCCCAATAATGAAATCATCTACCTGAAAATTAGTTCCTCTTATGAATCTACTACCCTTGCATGTATGAATAGAAGCAGCAACATTAGCACGTATAAAAACCCAGAATTAAGGGTTTTCGAACACATAGGATATTCAAAATCTCGCATAAAAATCATATAAATACATTATCATATAGTTCTTAACGAAATTTACGTGTCGAAGATGAGATTTTTGGCTACCTAACGTTCGATTTTGAGTTTGTAACGACTTCTAAGGCTAGCCGAATTTTTTATCTTGGTTGAAGTTTGGAAATCTTCTCTGCTCCTCCCTTGGTACCTTTTTTTTTTGTGCATGAGGCTTTTACCTCTTGAATTATTAGATATACATGGGGAAAACAAGCTTGGAACTTGTGATTGATAAGATGGTAGGCGGGTAACCTTATTTTCCGTAAGGCTAAGTAAGCTTATATTTATCCTAAGTCGCCCGAAAATTAGTGTGCATACCTTACCCGAAAATTGGAACTCCTTTGTTGTCCGAATTTGAGTTCCATTCCACCCAAATTTGTTGGCAGAAAACTGACTTCACATGGCTTACCCAAAATTTTCCACCTTAATCAAATTCTTCCTTATTTTTGGTTCCATACTTGATTTCAAATCAAGTTCGAACTTATATGAATTATATTTTGTTTCAAGATTTCAGACCTCTTTATTGAAAATCCTAAGTTCCAAATTAATAGCTAATTACATCAAAATCCCTAATTAAATTTATGGGTATTACATTTTATTACCAAGTTTGAAATTTTTATAAGCATTAATTAAAAGTCTATATAAGTATCAATATAAATATTTTATATTTTTAATCATCAAAATATGTTTTAAGATTTTGTTTTTCAAGAAATATGTTTTTAAGATTGAAATATTTAGTTGTATAATTTAGAATATGAACAAGGGTACATAAGAAAGAAATATTAAAAATAAGGGGTAATGTTGTCCAAATAAAAATTTGAAATATCACCGCATCACTTAATGTTGGATCACCGAGCTTTTTGGGGGTGATCCAAAACTTGAAAATATCAACCCTCTTTGATCACATACGTGATCTTTCATTACTGCAATGACTCATCACCTACGAAAAACAAACACGATGATATTTTGGAGGATAACCGCAAAACAAACACCCCTAAAGGTGGATGGCAAAAATGTGGCACGGGCTTAAGTGAACGTGAGTATGCATATATATATATATAATATATATACTAGATATTTTATAGCCGCGCACAAGGCGCGGCGATAAAATGCCCCATATTTTCTTTTATTATTGGATATAAAAATCTAGCAATATGACTTTAATGAACATAAACATATATCGTTATACTAATATATTTTCTCAAGTTTTCAGAAGATTTTAGTTCGTGTCGGAAAATGGATCGATCAATTGGAAGTTGACTAATTAAACGGTTAAGTCGGTTAATTTCGAGGCCCATTTTCAGCCCACTCTTATAACTTGTGTGGTTCCCCGCTTAAAACCAATTAGGACTTGAGTTTGACACCCAACAAATACAAGTTCGTCAACCAAAACAAGTCAAACGTAATAAATTATAAAGTAAAATCTAAAAATTTTTACATAAATGGTAATTCAAACTATTTTGTGAAACAGAAAAGAAACATGGAAAATTGAAAACAATATTTCACTTGCTAAAGCATAATGGAGGTTTGCACCTATTAATAATTTGAAATACACGATTAATTATTACTTAATGTATGTAAACAAACTTACCCACCAGCAAAAATCTGAGAAATATTCTTTACTTTTGGTTAGACAATACAAAGAAACTAATGAATCGTCAAATACTCAACTTATCAATACTCTTTTATTAAGTGTCATGGCTTATGAAACTGTTTTTGGTCTGTCAAAATAAATTAATTTAAAAAATCAATATCTAATAGAAAGAAAATCATTCCCCACTTGATACTTTTTATAATCTAAATTTTGTCCTTTTATTTTTAGTTAATTATTTCACAATTAATATATCGATATTTTTTATAGCACATATATTTGAGTGTGAAAAATAATACTAATAATAACATTTGAATCTAGAGATGAAGTAATATTTTTATCATGAAAAATAAAAAGAAAGTTAAAAATTGATTATCAGACATAAAAAACATTGATTGTCATACATGAAGAACCACACTTAAAGTTCACAACATTTCAGAAAAAATAAACATAAGTATTTAATAGTTGGAAGAAATTGATAACAACACTGAACGTTCGCTTGGTATCGCGTGCAATTTGGTTTCCTATGCAGGCTATCGCTAGGGAAATTCGTCAGAATCTACTTTCCCCGTAATGATGGCCTATTACCCTATAACTTTGTAAAAAATATCCTACATATATAGCTCAAAACGACGTCGCTTGCCTTTTGGAATAGACGTCGCTAAGGTAGATAAAACTCATTTATCCAATGTAATTTCTTGTTCACTTCTCAAACATTGTTTTCCTTTAAGGCCCGTGATTAATGATTGGCCCGTTATAGTTATCCATCGTTTGTAAGATAAATATCCAATGGCCGCGTTTAGTTGATGTGATAAGATAACAATAGATATATTATAAACCAAGATAACAATAGAGATAAAATCGTAAGTAAGCTTAAATCATGTTTACTTTGCCACTTTTTATGTGAAAAAATCTTGTTCACTTTCAAATTATACAACATATTTAATTGTGCTTAACTTTAAGATTACCATTTTACCCCTACTAACACTAGTAATATTACGGCTTCAACCTTGCTAGAAATTAGGTGGACCATTGATTCTGACTCTGAGAGGACGATCCAATTGGTCTCATTTCTGTTCGATACTCTGTTTTCAGCTGAATTGCAAACCCTCGATACTTCACCAATCTGCCAAGAATCGCAGCTCCCAGGATTCCATCCACCGAGTTAGCCATGGATACCGAGGAGCTTAGGAAAATGGAGAAGAAGAGACAGGCTGTGATGAAGACGATAAAAGGGTGCTACCACGGGTTTTGTTGCTGGTACTATTTGGGGTGAGTTTCCCACAATTGCTTCCACTCGCCTCAAATGAAATGACCGATGAAATTAGGTTTTTAATTTCAGTCACAATGGGGGTATTTTAGTCATTTAACTTTTTATATCTTGGGTTGGATTAATTATCTTGGCTTGGCCCATTGGTTAAGTTATCTTGGATTCATGGATTTATTGAAACGGGCTTATTGTTTATTGTGATCTTTTTTCGTACCATGTGTTTACCACAAGTAACCTACGTATGGTACTACACTAGCTCATGGTATGGTACCACGAACATATATACACTGGTACTACAAACATACATATATGGTACTTCAAGTTTGGGTAAGGAATTTTTCGACGCCATCTGAATTATTTTTGGTCCATGACTGTTACCATAGATATTGGTACTACAAGTAACCTACTCATGGTCAACACTAGCATACGATACGGTACCACGAACATCTATATATTGGTACTACAAATATATGTATATTGGTACTACAATTTAGGGTAGGAGTTGCGATAGTTAAACACATGGTACGGAAAATATACTACAAGTAACCTACGTATGGTACTACACTAGCTCATGGAATGGTACCACGAACATCCAGACATGCGTACTATAAACATACGTATATTGGTACTGCAAGTTTGGGTAAGGAAAGAGAAGGGTGTGGAAATTAGTAGAGGGGCAAAATCGTCCATGGGCTCACGGAATGGTACCACGAACATCTATACATTGGTACTACAAACATACGTATATTGGTACTACAAGTTTGCGTAAGGAAAGAGAGGGGTGTGGAAATTAATAGAGGGGCAAAATCGTCCATGGGGAGTTATGTGTAAGATTGTTTCGATTTAGGGAGTTTGCTAATAAATAATATGGAAGGGGGAGTTAGTTGATAGAAAATAGGGGAAGGATGATTTAGTTGAAGTTATCCCTATATTTAAATTAGAGAGGTTTTTGCATGTGGCTAAAATATTAATATAAACACTAAATAGAGAATTTCGTCATCATATTTAAAACTTTACTTTTTACTAATGTTATTTTGTTGAATTGTTGTAATAAAAAACATGTATATCGTTTAATTTTCGCATAGAAACAAGCCCCGCCTAAGACGTCTAGCGCTGGGCCCCATTCAAGCTCCCACTTAGTTCCTACTGAATTTTACAACATTGTCGAGAAATGAGCTCCATTCAACGTGAGAGAGGGAGAGAGAGATTGGTTGTTCATTTTAATTCTAGGATGTGAGTTTTATTTAAAAAAGAAAAAAAAAACGCCAACCGTATCTCATTTTCCACTAGACCATTTCCAATGCCACGATCCATAGAATTAAACGTCAGTAATAAATTATTAAACAAAGAAAATGGTCACAAAACCAATCTTTGCCTTTAAAAGCCCTTTAGCTTATAGCAAACCCTAGACAGAACCCAAACACAGAAACAAAGACCAAGAAAAATGTCATCACCCAATGAAGAAACGCCGTCCCAAAATCTCGGCACCACCGCCGAGGAATCCGAGAAGAAGATGTCCAAGAAAGAGCTAGCCAAGCTCGAACGCCAGCGCAAGCGTCAAGAAGCCGCCTCAGCCGCTTCCGCCGTATCCGCAGTGACACTCGCCGACGAGGAAGATCCGTTGGCTTCAAACTACGGCGAGATTCCCGTAAGAGAGCTTCAGTCGAAGGAAATCTCCGGGAGAAAGTGGACGGAGGTGAAAGATCTCGATGAGAATTTGAAGGACGCCACCGTGCTGGTGCGCGGGCGTGCGCAGACGATTAGGGCCGTCGGCAAGAAGATGGCGTTTATTGTCGTCAGGAGAGAGGCTACACCGTTCAGTGCGTAGCGAGCGTGGCGAAGGATGTCGTTAGCCCTCAGATGGTGAAATTTGCGAATGCCATAAGCCGCGAGAGTATAATTGATGTTGAAGGGCTTATTTCCGTACCTGGACAGGCAATTACAGGGGCTAGCCAGCAGGTATTTTGTTCGTCGTTATGTGTTGTTTATGCATATGTTCTTTCTTTGTGTGCTTGTCTATGTTTTAGTTTGTCTAAAGTAATTGATTTGGAGTTGGGAGCTTAAATGATTACTGGGAAACATCTTATTTCACTTGAAAACATCATTCTGCCATGCTTGTAGTGTTGATATGTCTCTTCTTATTTTAGTAAACTTGCTTGTCATTGAACTATCATGTTTTTAGGATGAGTTCTAGTTCTATTTATGCATCTGTGGAAAGTTTAATAGGCTTATCTTGTTTTCGTAGGTGGAAATTCAGGTAAGGAAACTTTATTGTGTGAACAAGGCAGTCCCCACTTTGCCTATTAATATTGAGGATGCTGCAAGAAGTGAAGTTGAGATAGAAAAGGCTTTGCAGGTTAATTTCCAAACTGATGTTCATTTTCTCTTTCTCACCACTGTGTTCAGGCATATTTCCGCCTGAAACCAAGAAAATATTATTATCTTTTGTACAGGCAGGGGAGCAGCTTGTTCGTGTAAATCAGGACACTCGTTTGAACTTTAGAGTTCTTGACATTCGTACCCCTGCAAACCAAGCAATTTTCCGAGTACAGTGTCAAGTTGAGAATGTAAGTACACATATTCCATATAGATATGCTATTGTTTACCATGCTTATATTCCATCTTATCTTAGTGTCCTTTAAGCCTGAGTTGAATAATGGTTTAAGAATGGGTCTTATTTTTTATTTCATTTTTCCTGGAAATCTTCCGTCGGTGTAACATTAAAATCCTAGGTATCATTTTGTTCTTTAAAATTTCAGAACCAAATGATATCTAGGATTTTAATGTTACACCCACTGTTTGATCAAGAAATATGTTACTGTCATACGTATATTTCACCGTTGGTGTCCTTTAATCTAAACTGAATGGACGTTAGTTATATCTATATTTTGTTACAAAATTTCCCAAACAACCAAATAATATATGCTTTTGTCATAGGTTCCACCTATTGTTTGTCCAATAATTTCCTATTTGGTGCGTATAGTTGCAATATAGCTTTCTCTGTCCAGAATTCCCTTTTGCCCCAGTTCTAGAGCGATATATTTCTCTCGAAGACCACTTTTAACCTCTAAATCTCACCGATTTTGGGTTATGTATTTCTTCACAAATACTGATGTGTTATTCATTTCTATGCTATTCTTCGTTAAACTTCAGTGGCTTCTATTGCTGACCGATGAGTACCTTCTAATAATGCTTTCATTTTTCAGATATTTAGACAGTTTTTGCTCTCAGAAGGTTTCGTTGGAATTCATACTCCTAAGTTAATTGCGGGGTCGAGCGAAGGCGGGTCAGCCGTATTTAGGTTCGATTACAAGGGCACACCCGCTTGCTTGGCCCAATCACCGCAGCTGCACAAGCAAATGTCCATTTGTGGGGATTTGGTCGCGTTTTTGAGATTGGTCCCGTCTTTAGGGCAGAGGACTCCTTCACCCACAGGCACTTGTGTGAGTTTACGGGGCTTGATGTTGAAATGGAAATCAAGGAACACTACTCTGAGGTACATAATTGTACATACTCCTTAAAAATGATTTAAGTTAATTTTCGTGATGACTATGTTGCAGGTTATGGACATAATCGATAGGTTGTTTGTGGCGATGTTCGACAGTCTTAACGAGACTTGTGCAAAGGAGCTTGATGCCATAAAACAGACAGTACCCTTTCGAGAAGCTGAAGGTCACCACATTACTAATAATGAATATTTGTACTGTAATTCGTGGCACACATTTTTTCGTTTGAGTAGGAGTCACATAGTCGAAATTTTTTATGGGATTGACTAATCAAAGATCTGATACTCATTATTGACATTTTGGTGTACAGTATTTGCGGAAGACCTTACGTCTTACATTTGAGGAGGGAGTTCAAATGCTTAAGGCATGCAGTTTAACTATGCATACATTTTCAATCTTCTACATAGTGATTGCTGAACCTTAGTTGTAGTAAATCACACATTTTATTATTATTATTACTATTATTATATTATTATTATTATTATTATATTATTATTATATTATTATTATTATTATTATTATTATTGCAGGAGGCAGGTGTCGAGATTGATCCCTTGGAGATCTTAACACGGAATCAGAAAGAAAACTGGGACAACTCGTACTAGCAAAGTAAAACATCGAATTCTTTTTATTTGTTTGCTCTCTTCATATAAATATATATACATATAGTGAGGAAATATGCTTATTTCGTTTTCATCTGTAGGTATGACACTGAATTTTACATACTTCACCGTTATCCTCTGGCCGTTCGCCCATTCTATACAATGCCATGCTACGACGATCCTAAATACAGCAATTCATTCGACGTCTTCATTCGGGGTAAGTAATAATGGAAGGAAGACAAGACCCTTTTACCATTTTGTCAGAGATTCATCGAGGAAAAAAAAAGTAATTCCGCTCTTCTGTTAGGCGAGGAAATTATCTCGGGAGCACAGCGTGTCCATGTACCTGAGTTCTTGACCGAGCGCGCCCAATCTCTTGGAATTGACGTCAAAACTATATCCACATATATCGATTCTTTCAGGTGGATATTTTTTCTTTTCTTTTTCCCATCCGTTTTATAACATCATTGTAATGATCATCGTTGTATAAACAATTAGGTACGGTGCGCCGCCCCACGGAGGATTTGGGTGGGATTGGAGCGTGTTGTGATGCTCTTCTGTGCGCTTAACAACATTCGCAAAACGTCTCTTTTCCCCCGTGACCCACAGAGGATCGCCCCATGATCTTTTTCTAATTATGTCTTTTTTTCTGCTGAACATAGTTTTTGAGTTTTTCAATGTTTTTCCATGCCTTGTTGCAACAATAAATTGCAAGTTTGTTGGTGTCATGTTAACTAACTTATGGTTGCAGATAATGTTACAGATTATTTTGGATTGATTTGGGGCTTCGATTTATGAACGTGAACAACCAAGATGTTCTAAATACACGAAAAAATAATACTACAGTCCCCTCTAATTTAATATGTACCTTTGATGACTAAATGCGCGCGGAATTGTGTTGTGTCTCGTTTCTGTTCCATGTCACATTGATATGTATTAGATTTGTGTGCTCAAATTTTGCTCTAGTTTTTAAGTTATTTTCTAATTTTCTAGTTATATATTCCACAAAAAAGCCACCGTTATTTCATGTGATATGTATGATAAAACAAAATGAACATCTAACTCATTCTTTGTTTTTGTTAATGATCACATGCTCTCTATTTTTTAAGCTGATGTATGAACGCTTAACTTGTTAAGATGACGTGAAACTTGAAATATCATTCATTTTCACCATTGCATCAGAATGGCAGAGGGGCGGGTCTAAAGCCGGTTGCCATGCCGGACCCATTTCGTGTTTTTTTTTTTATTTTTCCATTCAAACTTCTTTTAATGGAAAAAATCCAAAACATTTAGGGCACTTAAAGTTTGAACACATAACCTATAATATTTTAACTAGAGACTATCTATGTACAAGGCTTAGTTTTATTAATAATACCAACACTTCTATATATATGTATAATAAAAGTAAATAAAAATAAATTTATATATAAAATATATATCGGGGCGGATCTTTGGTCGGGTCTCGGGGTAGGGTTGCGAGACCCGAGAGCCGCCCCGGACCTAGAGGTGTCAAAACGGGCCGAGCCCGTCGGGTTGGCCCGCCCCGCCATGAAAAATAGGTGGGTTGGGCCAACCAATTCCCGGCCCGCTTGGGTTGCGGGTTGAGGCGGGTCGGGCGGGCTGGCCCGCCAGTATTTTTATTTTTTTATTTATTATGTATATATATTATAAACATTTTAATGCTAAATATTAATAAATGATATTTATTAGTGATTAATTATAATTAATTTAGTTAAGAACTTAATTTATAAATGATTTATTTGTTAATTATTCCAAAAAATATTATTAATTTAAGTATTATTTGCAAAAAAACACAAAAATAAATAAAAAAAATATAGCGGGCTGGCCCGCCAACCCGCGGCGGGTCGGGGCGGGCTGGCCCGCCCCGCCCCGTTTAATGGCGGGTTGAGGCGGGGAAGGGCGGATCGGGGCGGGCCGGCCCGTTTGACAGCTCTACCCGGACCCAGTCGGGTTGAGGCTTTTGGGACCCGTAACCCGCCCAATACCCGAATATTAAAAAAAATCCACTTCATTAGGGACGGGTCCTGGTCTAAACCAGCCCCATTGCCATCCATATTCATCATTTACGTGATGACTCAAGTTAAACAAAACATTGATATGGAACATATGAGAGGATCACCACGATGATTTGTCACTCCAAAACAAACATATTTAATAGCCTGGCACACCTTTTTTCATTTACACCCTCCTAATTAATAAGTTAAGTAAACTATTAAATAATTGCTATTTATAAAAATAATTTGCAACTCTTTAACTACTTTCAAATTCTAAACCATTAAATACTTACCATTTACATTAAAGAAACATTATCAATTCAAATTGCCAATGTCGATGAGCAAACCTTTGTCCATGTGCAATTGGAGTTTGACTTTGGTACTGATAATACTTATTTATAAAATTTAAACAAAATTTTTGAGCAATATTCCTAAACATCGATGTATATCTATTGCTGTGTTTATTTAAGTTTTTATGAAGTGTTTATGTTATGGATATATTAGAGGGTGGACCTTGTCTTCCGTACCCGCTTCGGTTTAACCCAAGTCTAACTATAAGTTGACATGTTGCATATTAATTTAAGTAAATGAGTTTATTGGGTGTTCAAACACAGATGGAGTACGTGTCATGTTTTGATTGGAAGTTGAGTAAACCCAAGTGGGTAAGAAAGTCACGCCTTGAGCGAGCGGGGTGTGAATAGTAGACCAACCTTCTTCGTATTAATGTTATTTAAATTAATTGAAATAAGACTACCTATTCAATTATATAAAGGACGTGTGGTTGCTATAAACTACCGCATTTGATCAGTCATTTATTTGCAATTTAGTCCATCTATTTTTTTATTTAATTAAATAATAATCTTCGTATCACTTTTATATTTTTTATTTATTATACCTTCCTAAACATTATTTTTCCTAAACATTATTTTTCTTGTATATAGTTAAAAATTATATTTCATTTATTCGAAATTAAAAATAATAAATCTTAAATTAAGAGTAATATAAAATACAATTATATTCTAAACACGAGTACTAGCGTTCATAAAGACGGCCCCGTAAAGAGTTTAATATTTATGAAGGGCGCCAAAACGTAATTATCTAATTTGGCAACTGATTTCAATATTTAATTGTAATCAATCCATTTCTAATATTAAGGGGGTGTTTGTTTGGGGTGATATTCCAAAACATCACCGTGATCCTCTCCTTTACCACTTATCACTGTGTTTCTTTAGTCTAGGTGATGAGTCATCACCGGAATGATGGATCACCTAGGTGATGGAAACGGGGTGATATTTCATATTTCAGATCACCCCAAAAAACCTAGGTGATCCAACATCACGGTAATGAGGTGATTTATCTAACTTTTTAATGGACGAGAATACCCCTTATATTTTAACATTATTACTTTATGCCATTATAAATATAATTACATGATTAACATAATTAAATCTTAAAAATATTTCAGTTATTAAAAATATTAAGACTTATATTTAAAAAAAGTATAAATATAAATAATGCTTATAAATTAAATGTATATTTTAATATATTAATGATTATCACATAAAATATCACCTTAAAAAAATTAACACATTATTTAAGTCATATGTATAGGGTTTATGACATTTATACAACGTCACCCTACACATCACAGTGATTAAACAAACAGAATACTTCAATATCACGTTGATCTGCAAAATGCAATATCACTTTAAAACAAACACACTGATGTCATATTACCTTGATCCACATTCCGGTGATACCCACATCACCGTGATATGTGTATCACCGTAATGTTGGATCACCTGAAACAAACATCCCCTAATGGAAGAATAAATCATGTGTATTATTTTGCAGTCCGGCCCACATCGTAGTACATATTTCTTTGTTTGCTTAACTAACTAATTATCATCAGCTCCAAAGAATTAGGCCAGCAGATATTCCACGCCAACCATTCGATTCGATGGGGTCGTCGGCGGCTGCCCTCGCTAATGTCTTCGTGTACGGAAGCCTCCTCGCCGACGACGTCGTACGCGCCCTACTGAGCCGTGTACCTCCCTCTCTCCCGGCGATTCTGCCCAACTAGTCAGTCTTCGTCTCTCTCTCTCTCTCTCTCTCTCTCTCTCTCTCTCTCTCTCGCAGATGCACGCACTATCTCTCTCGGCATGCGTCTTCTGATGCGTGGCTTCTTTTGTTTTTCTGATTCGAAGTTACCTGTCTGTGTTTAAAAATATGCATGTGACGGCCAGTTTCTGTGATCGAATCGGCGATTTAAGTTTGATTTCGATTGCAGCACGGATTATAATTTTCGTCATAGATTTTGAATTTTGTGCTCATAAAAGATTTTGATCGAAACCAGAGTCAACGGGATGATGATTGCAATTGAAAGCTGTTTTGCACAATATCTACTTTTTGTAATGAATGTAATTTGTGCTTCGAACCTGTGACTCGTTCTTATCTTATTATAGCTCGAATTGTTATGGATGATTTGTGATTGCGTTAACTGAATGCTCCTCCTTTGACTAAGAATCATAGAGATTGGACAACTTTTGAGAAGAAATCAATGGTACAGAACAGTAGTTAATCATCTTCCTGAGAATGATCATCAATTAGTACGTGGTAGAAGATGTCTTTGCAAGGGCAAAAGTGTTGTGAAGCATCATTTCCTTATTATATTTCGTGTTCATACAGTCAAAGGTTTAGCATCAAGAGGCGCGTCTACCCTGCAATAATACCCGTTGAAGGAAAAGAAATTAATGGGAAGGTATGCCGTGCGTGTGTTTCGACTATCAAAATGTGGGCCTGCGTTTATATATAGTGGACTTGATAGTTGATGTGGATTTGCTTGCATCAGCGTCTAGATGTGCATCTTCTGAGCACTGTCCTCAAGCACTTACGCTCACGGTTAATAATGATATTATCTTATGGTGAAGATGAGAATGATTTTTGCCACCATTTGTTGTTTTTCTTATCAGTCTTACGCAATGAAATGAACGTCAATTAATCGCAGGTTCTCATAGGGATCACTCCTACTGAGCTGCATATTCTGGATGAGTTCGAGGACATCGAGTATGAGAGGAAAGCTGTGAATGTCATTTTGAAGGTATTAAGCAACATTCATCATAACGGCACATAGTAATGTTTTTCGCACTGTTATTATTGTGGTTGGAAATCTTACGTTCTATAGCACGATGTTCTTTTATATTCTCTTTGGTATTTTTGTAGGGTGAATCAGAATATATGAAGGCCGAGACATATGTTTGGGCAAATAAAACTGATCCCGACCTTTATGGCGTGTGGGATTTTGAGGTTCGTAAAAATCGTAAATGTGATATATGACAATAGTTCGTTTGTCTCTGTAGCTATGAATCGCAAAAGATTAGCTAGAGAGTTACTTGGATACTTGAGATCATTTCATCACCTATGGACTTGGGATATCTTTCCACCGTAGTCTGATAATAAATAAAAATCTGCATTTCAATTTAGACTTGTAATTGTTAACTCCATTGCCTTAATTGTTTTTTTTTTGGTTGTTATATGTTCAAATATTACCAACCAGGAGTGGAAAGAAGTGCACATGGAGGACTTCATGAAGATGACAGTGGGCTTCAGGGAAGAGTTAGAGTTGCCTGACCCAAAAAAACGAGTGGAGGCATATGAAACCTATTATCAAGCTGTCGATGGTAACAAACCTTCCATTGCATAATATATATAAATATATATATCACATTATTTATTTAGTTATGTGTATGATGGGCCTTGTGTTGGCCGATTTCCACCTTCTTCGATACGAAGTCTAACAATCAGATCCTCCAAAGACATCTCTTTAGGTTTATTCTTGAGATAGTTTTTGAAGTCTTTCCAACTGGGAGGCAGCTTTTTAATAGTAGCCGCCACTTGGAAAGATTCACTCAAAACCTTCCCTTCCGCAAGGATGTCGTGCAAGATCAACTGAATCTCTTGCACTTGACTGATAACAGTCTTCGAATCAACCATCATATAATCAAGGAATCGTCCGACAACAAATTTCTTATGCCAACATCCTCAGTTTTATATTTCCGGTCTAACGATTCCCACAATTCCTTAGCCGTAGCGACCGCACCATACACGTTGTACAGAGTATAGCTTAGGGCGTTTAGAATGTAATTGCGGCACAAGAAATCGGAGTGCTTCCATGCGTCCACAGCGGTCACCACCTCGGGGTCGTAACGCCTTTGGCCACCTTGGGCTTGTCCTCTTTTAGGTACGTCGCCAGGTTGAGCGTGGTGAGGTAGAACAGCATTTTCTGTTGCCATCGTTTGAACGTCGAACCTGTCCCCGTAAACTTCTCCGGCTTCTCCAAGTGGTTGATTGGTACGTTTGGCTTCGCCACCATATGTATGGCAGTTGGGATAACAACAGCAGTTGGGAGAACTAACCGTTCCCGGTAGAACCTTGGTTGTTGGGGGAGTCCACGTTGTCTGACATCGTGGGATCGTCGAATCTGTTTTAAGATTGTTAGCCGATTTCCACCTTCTTCGACCTCCTTGTTGATAACCGTAAAGCTCGAACTGCAAGCTTGAATTGTAACGCACTCTCGCCTCGCAAAGATCCACGAACAGTAGACTCGAAATCTGATTGAACCGGAAAGAAAAAATATTCGAAGGTTGTGCGAACACAATTTCCTTAAAATAGATTCGCTCCCTCACGTATGTGCTAGAGGTTTTAACGAGCGTCTGTTTCCCAGGATACTTCGAAAAACCGGCGTTCGTTTAGCACAAAAACGATAGCGACGGCGAACGGAACAAGAGCGATATAGCAGAACCAATTTTTCAAAGAAATTCGTATTTTCTTTTCTTTCTCTTATTTTTCTTATTATTTTTCTTGTTCTTTACTTCTTAGGTTTAATCACCTATTTATAGAACCAAAAAATCATATAGAAATATTATTTTATTTTTAATTAGATGACATAATGTTTGAGTGGTTTTAACCAACTCCAACATTTAATCAAAGTCATTAACTTGAGGAGTGGTTAGCCCGTACATGGGCCTTCTAGAAGTTGGACCTTCTAGAAGTCGGGCCGTTATTGGGCCAGTTCGAAGCCCAATAATATTTAATTTCGAAGCCCAATTCATCATTCACATAAATAATTTATAAAATCAACTATATTATAAATGTACTAACACCTTGTTCAGTCGACTGTAGATATTAGATTTTTCAAACTTGAAATTGGTAAACATTTGGACTTTGGCACTTACGTAACGTGATATGTATGTATGTGTTTTGGATATATTTTTATAAATCTCAACTCTTTGTCAACACATGCATGGTTGGCATTGTAGGCATAATCTTCACCTTGATAATCTCCTAGTTAGGATATCGTCAGCGATTTACGATACCTGAAGAATGATCCTCAATCCGATCAAGAAATCCGCGGGTGATTAGTCTAAGATAAAATAATCAAGAGAACAATAGCAAAGCTTGATTTATATTAGTAGTATGCAACAACCTAATGAAATGATCCACATGAAAGGCTTCATGGTATATTTGTTTGGAAAAATTGAACATAATAATCCCAACTATCAACATTTTGCTATTATTAATCCCACCTATGAATTATTCCTTAAAAATCCCAACTATTGGCATATCTTCCCCGAAAAATCCCAACTATTTACATGTCTTCCGAAATTGGACCGAGTCTACCTGTACAGGTAAAACATAGAAAAATAAATTATTTCAGTTTAATAATTAACTAAATATATGACATAAAAAATTTAAAAAAAACAAATTACATAAGAAACGATAAATAAATTGAAAATCAAAGCTTAAAAGTTGAAATATTTATAAATAAATTGAAAATAAATCCTAAACATAAAAATTAATTTTGTTTAAATTAAAATAGTAACAGAAAATACATAAAATAAATCAATAAATCAAACAAAGATGAAAATTTTGTAAGGATATTATTATAAAGAATTGGCACTACAATTCACCCTCCCAGCATCAGTGTCTCGCCCTTCTTAACCGTGGTGGCTCATTTCCTAGGCTCGAGCTCTTATCGAGCTTGACGAGCTTTATAACTCAGTTCCAACTCGATAGTAAACAGCTAAGCTCCAGCTTGGCTCGTGAGTTCGATTGCTCGTCGAGCTCGAGCCCGAGCAAAAAGGTAAAAAAAAATTGATAAAATAAATAAAAAATCAAAAGGAGGAGTGCATTGAAACATCGATGGTGGTTGTAAATGAAATATTTGACGAAGAAAACAGTAAATGAAAATATACGATGAAAGGAGTACTTTATGGATTTATTTATCTGTTAAGATAATTTTTTGTCATTTTTGCTATTTTGTTAAATAGTGTTGTTAATTTCTATTTTTTTACTGATATTAAAATTGAGTGTTAAATTTCAAATCTACATATGAATTTTATTATTTTTCTAAATATTTGATTTTCAATTTTTATTTCAATTTTTTTTTGTAGTTTTAGACTAACCATTTTACTTTGATTTATTTTATTTTTAATTAATTTGATTATATTAATGTGTGATAGTAAGTCATCAGGTCATGATCAATAAGGGAAGATATGTTAACAGTTGGGATTTTTCAGGAATAATTCGTAGGTGGGATTAATAATTGAAGATCGTGGATAGCTGGGATTATTATATTCAAATTTCCTATTTGGGGTGATCCTCGAAAATATTACGGTGATAATTCATTCATCTGCTCATCACTTCGTTTATTTAGCCTAGGTGATTTGTTATCACCGTGATGATGGATCACTTAGGTGATAAGCATTGGGTGATATTCGAAGTTTTAGATAACCCTAGGAAAGCTAGACGATCCTACATCAGGGTGATGGAGTGATCTTTCTAATTTTTATTTGGATAACACTACCCCTTATATTGAACATTTATCCCTATTCATATTTTAAATTATATTTTAAGTTATATAACTAAAATATTTAAATCTTAAAAAATACTTAATGACCTAAAAATAAAATAATTATATTAAATAATATATAATAATTAAATCTTAAAATATCTAAACTAAATATCAAAGTATTAATCATTACACAAAGTATTATGACAAAATAAACATATTAATTCATTATACCTACATATTTACGTCGGGTTAAATTTGACATTTCTGCAATAGCATCCTATAGATCGCCGTGACTAAACAAACACAATATTTCAGTATGCAAAAATGAGATATCACCAAAAACAAATAAAGTGATGACAACATATCACCTTAATCAACCTTCTGATAATACTCACACACGGCGATGTAGATATCATCGTAATGTTGGATTAACTCAAACAAACACCACCATAATGTTGGATTATGTCAAACAAATGCCCCCGATATGTAGGAACATGGTGGAGTATATATAAGAATGTTTATAAGAATGAAAACTGAGGCAATTGGCTTAATGATGTTTCTTTATGGCTCGTTTGGATTCCGGATTTCAATTTCCCAATCTTCCATTTGACAATCGAACGGAATTGAATTTTGATTTCGTCCAAATTCAATGTTACATCTAAATGATTACTATTTGTCGGATTTGAATTCCATATCAAATGGTGCGTTTTCGAAATCCAAAGTTGGTCCGTAACGATTTTTTCGTAAATAATATAATAATAACAATAATAATAGTAATAATATTAAATAATACAATAAAAAATAATAAAAATAAATAATAGTAGTAATAATAATAATAACAATAATAATAATTAGGTGGTGAACGATGAGTTGAGGTAACTCGCGAGCTCGATGAACCGGCTCGAGACGAGCTCGCAAATGAGCCAGCTCAAGTTCGACGATTTCACTCGTGGGTGCTCGAAAGCTCGCAAGTGTTTTGTTTTATTATTTTCTTTTATTTTATTTTATTTTTGTACTTTTTGTTTTTTTAAGAAAAAGTTAGAAGTCGACTTGAGCTTATCGAGCATGAGCTTCATTTGGAATCCGAATTTCGAAATCTTAACGTTTGCCAAACAAGGGATTGATTTGAAATACGATTTTGAAAACCACAATTTAAAATCACCCGATTCCGATACGCCAATCCAAATGCACTTTTACTCCTTTCGGATTCTTGAGGCCGTGTTTGATTCGAGAAAGCGGTGGGAAAAAAAAATTAGAGAGAAATTGATTTACATTAAATTTTTCAACCTTTTCCTCACCATTTGGTGAGAAAATTAATTTCCCATGGTTTGTTCTTTAAATTTCGCTTAAGTTTTTTTTTCTTTTCTTTTCTCATCTATTTCTATAATTAACCTCTATTTCTATAATTAACCAGACACAAAAAAATAATTTTATTTTTCCATTTTCTTTTCCTCACTAAATTCCTTGAACTAAACATAACTTCAAGTGTTTTTTTCTTGTCAAATGTGTGGTGGGTGATAAAGAAGGTAGCGGAATCAACATAATGGCTGCAAATTCCCATTATGTGAGTGAGGTAGTTATCATCATATCTGTCATTGATCCGTGCAAAGAACAAAAGGTACAGGCATGTCCATTAACATCTAGCCGACTTGTATATTACACTCTTATCACGCAAGTGTTATTCATTTGGGCTACTGCTAAATATTATGACAAATATCAATGATTTAGTCCATCATATCATAGGCTTTCTGTAAGTAGACGCAGTTCCTTGTAAGAAAAAACTCCTACAGCCCTCAAACTAGTACTAACAGCAGCTGATGACAATACCCTCCCATTTAAATGGTCAAAATCATCATCATCTTCATATTCAACGATTACAATCATTTCGTACCTTTTCTCCAGCATAAGATCTATCGCACATCCCACCGACGTCGAGCTCGCCACCGAAGGAGGTGGGCTCCGCATAAGGTCGCCAAGCGCTGCATCCAACTGAATAAAATAAAACAACCCAATTTGGTCAGCTAATGAACATAAGGTGCGCTTGGTATGCAGAATTCGTGCGTGAAAAGTCTAAGGAAAAACGAAGTTACTGCATTGAACCGTCGTACGCCACATTTGGAGTGTTGTACGGTTACCACTTTTCATTTTCTTTTCCTCATCGAAATTCTTTTAACAAAAGCACCCTAAGGTTCGTATTTGAACTGGGTAAGCAGTGGGGAAAAGAAACTGAAAAAAACAATTCCCACTAGCTTTTCTTTCATTTTTCTCACTTGGTGAAAGAAAATTATTTTCCATGGTTTTAACTTTTTAAGTCTTTTGTTTCTTTTCCTTATTTATTTCTCTAATCAACCAAACACAAATTCAGTTTTCCTTTTCCATTTCTTTTCCTTCTCTCACTAAATTCTTTGAACCAAACACATCGTAAGGCTGCGTCTGCTACGAGTGGTTACGAGAAGGAAATGAAATGCCTGAGAGGTTCATCAGTGTAAGGGCAGAGTATCATTGTTCGATGCGCTAACCTAGTTTCTCATCGTGCTTTCCACAAGAGAATTCGATTTACTAAACACAGACTAAGGATGCGTATGGTATGCTGAATTCGGTGCGTAAATTCCTTGATCCAAACACGTCGTAAACGAAGAGACGGGGAACATGGAAGGCACAGTAATCGTACGAACCTCGTTGCAATCTTTGCGGTGTAGAATCCCCACGCAACCGCCCCATTCGTCTACGATGGGTACCGCGGAATCCTTAAAGAGTCGCATGACGGCTTGTTTCAGCTTAAGCTTTGCTGATAGTGGGGAGGCTTCGTCGAATGGCGTCATGAACCGGTCGATTGGATCTCTTAGCGATACCTACGTAGTAAAAGTAGTAGTAGAAGTGATTTTAGGACATCAATGGAAAGTAGCTGAAAGGAATAAGGCAGCAGCTTAGGTAAGTTATTTATGTTGTCATGCATGCACCTGCGGAAGTACTCTAGGACTTAATATCGATCTACTTAATCCCATCAATGCCTCAAGTCGTAATCCAACCTGCATTGATCGAACAATACACGAGTTAAGCGTTGAACGGGTGATAAAATGAGTTTTCAGGGCAGCATAACGATACAGCAGCAAATGATTATGACTCATAAATAGCTATATATATAATTATATGTTCAAGGATCGTAAGACTTATGTACCAAGGATATATCTGTGGGTTTTGGACGAATTAAAATGACAATTTTAATCTGCTTTAAAAGTATGATAAACATAGAATACCGTGACTTCTCGGTCACTCCATGGTACATCCTTCCATTTGATGATGACCTGCCTCAGCTTTTGTACAGCTAACTCAACCTAAAGAAAAACAGGATCCATATCATGCTACTAGAGAATGGAAAGGCCAATGGCAGTAACAAATAGGTTGCAAAATTTTAAGAAGCTTGGCAGAACAGTTTGTTAATAGCTCGTTGATTGGCCGAAGACACATGAATTCCATTTTTCTTTCAATGAAAATACTCCAAATATGTCTAATGATTATCATCTACAGACCTGGCCTTGGTTTAAAGCTGCCTCCATTAGTAGTTTATCAGCTTCTGCTTGCATCTCATGGGTTATTGTTCCAGCCGAATCAAACCATATCCGCTCTCGAAATTTGCTCACCATGTTGTAGTCGCCCATAGCAGCAAATGTTCGCATCATTGACAGAAAAAGGTGAGGCTTTGGCTTTAGTCTCGGATTGTTAGATTGTTTCATCATCTCCCCCATGACAGAGAGAGCACCTGGCCATCATTCCAGAAAAAAGACTAAATCAAATTACTGGCGCTTCTAAGGAGAATTTGCGTGCAGAACATGGAAATAACTACATTTTTCTTTATAGCATAGAATTCTCAATGTAACAAAAAGAAGGGGACAAATAATCAGGGTCTCATCTGATTTGTCAGCTAAAACAGGTTGTCACTTTGTTCACATCCACTATTACTATCTTTTTAATTACTCCCCCAAGTTGGAAACCCGTTTTTAGATATTTGGTTGATCTGCTAAAATAGTTCAATCAAAGAGCACCATTGAAGACTATAGCCGTTCCATGTTATAGTATCTTTAGGAACAACCAAATTCAAGAAACAAAAATTATAACAAGTCGTAATTCCACTTTCTTATCCAAAATTTAAAGACTTCTGTTATTCTGCAGTAAATATAAGTTAATCCAATATACGAGAATGTAGAGTAAGATTTATTCATCAAAAAACTCGTCGATGATCATTATAAAAGATAAAAGGCTTCAATCATAAGTTGTAGGTTGTAGCGTCAATACCACAAACTCCACAAACAAAATGACATCTATCATCAAATTGTCTTCTGCTCAACTACTGATTAGAAAGCTTATAAACAAACATAGAAACCGCTACCTTTAATGGAGCCACAGTTAAGCAATGCGTCAATCGCCACTGTGTATGCAACGCGATCAATGCGTAGTTTGCATGACTTCATTTCCATCAAAATGTTATTAACTGCACGAAAGTCCTTCGCATTGCCAAAAGCCTATTAAGTGTTCACACAATATCTCTGTGTTACAATTCACATTCGAGAATACAAGTACAAACTAAAAACAAAGAAGTGACAGACGTAAAAAGATTGGGATGACAAAGTCACTAGATTCGACAGCATCATAACAGTTATAGACTCAGACTTATATTAGAGAGCAACAAACATTTCCAAAAACAAGAAAATAACTTATAGATGTAAATAACAAGTTAAATTTCAGACAGAAAATAACTTTTAGATGACAAGTTCAATTTCAGACCAAATCTGAATTTTTTACCAAGCCATCTTCCTTCTTAAGAGGACCGGAAAATAACTTAAATGTTGATATCATTACTATTTGAAACTGAAATTTTTGTAAACAGCTTTCGAGGTACCTACCCGTAATAATGTGGTGTAGGTCACAATGTCAGGGAAAACACCAACACCGTGATTTGCCTGCAATATTCAAGGTGCTTAATTTTTAAACTGAAATATTTTCTGTAATTAACTTAACATCAATCATTATGAGAGCTCAAACTAGCCTTTCAGGCACGTGCATAGGACCTTCATTTGCTCAAAGAATTGCATTGCTTTCTCTAGGTTTCCGTTCTTAATACAGGCAAGTATTAGCGTATTGTAGCTGAGCCTATCAGGCTTCAGATTGTGTTTCAGAATCTCATCGTGTACGCCTATTGCTACTTGAGGACATCCAGTACTAACATATCCCTGAAATTAGGAATTAAAATGTCACGTGACAGGCTTTCTAGATCCAAAACTGTAGACACAAAACCCCGAGAGAAGGGACAACCAACAATCAATTTGAACAATAAAATTTCCAACAGCTCATCAAATTTAGAAAGTACCTTCATCAGTAAGTTGAAAGTTAGGATAGATGGAGTTCCACCTTCTTGAAGCACGTAACCATATCTAGCAAGAAGTCCATTAGCACGGCGTAGATCCCCTGCACTAGATCATAAAAACCAGGGAGGTGACGCCAGCAAGCCAAGGCATAGAAAGTGGATATACTTATATGACGATAGAGCTCATTAGATTTATAAATGAAAAAGAGAGAGCATTGGCGCTTAACAATAGAAACAGAATAATATAAAGCAACAACGTGGTAAACATATTGGCATTATGGGTGGAAATCAAACCTGATTCAATTAAAGCATTCAAGAGGCTGCAAATTAGTGCTGCAGATAACCGTGGACTTCCACAAGCAGTACCTTTCTCCACAGACTCAAGCACCTGAAATGCTTCATCGATTCTTTGAGCATCACCTAAACCCTACAAGACATTAACCCCATAACCGAATACATTCATTCAAATTTAGATTCTCTTGATGAATGTACTGATTCGAATAATGAATACAGAAATCCATTCGATCTAACGAATACAAGAACTAACATTAGACCCATATGACCCATAGGTGCAAACCCTCATCAAATCACTCCAGTGACAGCACAAGTTAGAAATCATTTTGCGAAATCTTCAATCATTCATACATATTCGAATACCATCGAATCATCATGAATTTTTAGGATCGAATACGATCGACATACGCTAACACATGATACATCGACTGCAACCCTCCATAACCTCCAAATACCGCATATCAGAATCAATCTATACAAACGAATTTTGAAATACCTTCAAAAGTGTGCCATAGGTAATATCATCAACTCCACACCTTCAGTTTTGACATTTCATCAAAATTCAAAGCCGATTCAAGGTCACGACAGTGAACACATGCCTGCATCACCGCATTCATCACTATCACGTTCAGCTTCCCATGTCGCCTCTTTGCAACTTCAATTTCCTCAAATATCTGGGAAAAAAAAGAAAACAAAGGTACCTAATAAATCCGGAACTCCGTTCTTTTATAATTTAAGATTTATGCAATAAGAACAAGAATACGATGTTCCCCATGCCAAAGCATGTAAATGTTAAGAGCATTGAACCCCGCACATCTAATCAAAACACAGTAACGTAATGAAAACACAACCCAGACTCCACAAAGATGATCAAACTGCCGACAGCACAGAATACACACAATCAACATCACAACAGGCGCGCACAATTTAGCGAAAAAGACGAGCGTTACCTGAGCAAGCTGCCGTCGGCGCGTAAGCTGAACGACGCGGGAGGTCAGAGACTTCAGGTTCAGATCATCGTGGGACGGCAAACTCCTACGCGATTTTCTGGCCGTTTTTTTGCGTAATGGCGTAGAACGAATATTACTGTAGCGAAATTGCGACGTTGACGAAGACGTGATAAAAGGTGTTCCATGGATCAGCGAATGGTGGAAGTGTGCCTGCATGTCGAGACGAGCGATTCAAAGACTTCGGAAGCGTAGATTGCTCGGGCGGGGGGGCATCGTTTCGATTCTCAGCGTGGTTCGATTTGGTTGCACATTAAATTGCAGCTTTGTTTATTGGATAGATGGTGAGAAGATAAAGAGGGTGTATGTGAATTGCCAAACACGTCCTTCAGAATCAGCGAATTGCCATCTAGTCCATTAATAAATGAAATATTCAAGATACAGTAAAACTCCATAAATTATTAATTAATACTCGATAATTTAATAAACTCTTTAATGTAATATTTCCGGTCGGTCCCGATATGTACTAAATTAATAATTTTCTAAAATTATAATCATAGACTTTTGATAACTTCTACAGGTCACGTATAAATTATAAATTAATAATTCCATAAAAACATTCTCATGAACGAAGATTACTTGAAAAATGACTCAATTGTCATTTGTTTTTTGTTGAAATCAATTTCTCCTTGCATACTGTCTCTAATTGTTCTGACGAAAAAGTATTCAATGTGATGACCGCTTTTATAGCTTAAATGTACATCAACACCATACGGATTATGATAGACTTGGGAGATTGAAGGTTTGATCCTTAATTTGACGTTCATTAAGGACATAGGAGATTGAAGGTTATTTGATGTTTGGAAAGTTTGAAAGATAATATACACTATAGATAAATTAATAATTATTAACTCTTTTAATTAATAAATTTGGCCGGTCCTAACTGTATTATTTATAGAGTTTCTACTTTACACCTAGATTCACACACAAAAGTATAAGTAATTTTACACAAGATTATATTATAATTATAGATATATTTTCATCAATATAAATAAAAAAAAAAACAAAATTGACATTGTATTTTTGAATCTGTGAACAATTTTACACTTTTGACCAATATAAAAATGGAAGAGAATTAATTAAGAGTAGTATGAGTTAGAGATGCTATAAATCGGGATTTTAAAGACCGAACCGAACCCACCGGTTCTGACAGGTCAATATCCGGTTTGGTCTTGATCCACTCAAATTATTCTTAAATGAAAAATAAAAAAATTATTTAATATGTGCTGCTAAATGTATAACTAATGAGTTTGTGTTGTAGTTGACAATCTTAATTTCAAACTTAGTGACTTGGGTTCAAGTCTCATGCAAAAATTTTTATTGAGAATGATATTTTTATTAAAGAAAAAGGAAAAAACAAAAATGTAACATTTTACAACAAAATTTTTATGTCACTATCTTTATTTAATTTTTAATTCTCAATTTATAATTTTATTTTTACCATCTCATTTTTTTATTGCCAACACATTTTATTCGATTGATTTATTCATAAAACATATACTTACTATTTTAAAAGATACCAGTTTGAGGCGACTTTGATTCCAATACCTTTAAACCACTAAAATTTTCGATCCGATTCGACTACTAGCAACAAATTCAACATTGACATAATTGTTTATCTAGATTTATACTTTCCTTTTTCTCGAATCATCTTTTTCCAACGAACATTCACCGAAATATACACGTTTCAATGTTACAGAGCCTCGCTGATTTCTTTTTATCTTCTATTTCGGGCACTAGATACATACATATGTATGGTTCCCTTGGCTAATGATTTTATCTTTTTGATATCTTAATTTGTTCCGCACAATGGATCAAAGCAATCAGTCCAAACTTTATATCAAACCATACCCAACTTTCACATTCAGCCGATAGCACCAAAACTAACACAATCAAATACAGATGATAGAATGATTGAAGTAATGAAACGAACAAAAAAGAAGTATCAGAGGTAATGAATAATCCGTCTGAAACTATGAATATTCATAAAAATAATCATATATGCATACAGATCTCACTTCAACTATCATGAGACTCCTATTAAAATAGGGAAAAAAAATTCTCTACTCAAAGCCACTTCGTGGGTATTCATTCATTCCCCATTTGAAATTCCAAAACCTCCTCCCTGACATTTTGAAGTTCATCGAAAAAAAAGTATAGGAAATCACCTGATGGCGAAAGAAGCGTCCCATCCATCTGCAATGTAAGTAAAACTCCAGAAAAACCTTCTCTTGCATACATGTAATAAACACCATCTTTCAAGATCAGACCAATTGCAGTCATTTGTTTGACTGTCGTTCTTATTTACCCCAGCTTACGCTTGTCGAGGAAACCAGCGGCAAAGAGTGGCTTCTGCTTTGCTTTCTTAATCCTCCCTTCTTCTTTTTCATCGAAAGAGCCATTGGAAACTTCGGTCATGGGCGACTCACATTTAGCTTCCAGTGGAGCCTCATTACCAAGAGTGCAACTCTCATTAGTAATTCTTGCGAAACAATTATTAGGATCGCAGTTACTTCTTTGGCTTGCATTTTCGCCGTCTAATAGAGGATGGGTTGATATTTCGATCTTTTGGACATTTAGGTCTTGGAAAGGTTGTTCGTCGATCGATGAAATCTCACCGTTGCTGATAATGGGAAAAGCTGCTGCTTCTTCAGAAAGGATTAATACTGCCTTTGCATCATGATCATCAACTGTGGGAATCGCAGAAGGGCCATCGCTGTGTTGTAAGGAACAGTTTACTTCTTCTTCTACCTTTGTTTTTTCAGTTTGTTGTTTCGCTGGAGGTTCGTTAGTAACTAAACTAGAAGGACGAGCACGAGCCCTGTCAAACGTCAAAGATACAGAAGAATTTGCAAAAGTAAATGCGATTACTTGGGCTTGGGAGCCGTTGAATGTCGAATGAAAAATTTGCTACGAAAAAGTACCTTTTGTACATGAGCATATAAGCTCCCTGTAATAGCACCTCATTTACATCAACTTTAGCAACCTGAAAAGGGCCATAACATAGAGTAAAGTCGTGCTACTTCTCGGATGAAATTGTAACAGCCCAAACTATGAATAACGGAGCAACTATGCGAAAGATGGTGCCTATTTCTTTATAAAAACCCCAATACACTCAGTTGATTCGACTTGTATAATATATATATGTATATACATATTTATAATATATATATATATATTATATATATATACAGAGAGAGAGAGAGAGAGAGAGAGAGAGAGAGAGAGAGAGAGAGAGCAATTAGTACCTCGCAATCATCGACCCTGTACCAGTTCCCAGAAAAGTCCTTCACAAAGCAGATGTAATGGCCAAAGAAAGATGCATTGAGCATATCCATATGTACAATCACCGCATACAACTCATAAGTATTTTGACCGTCCTCTTTGTCACTCATATAAGGGCCGAGATCAAAAGACTCTGGAAATGTCACCTTCTTATTTAGTTTCCCAAACCTTCCACTCTGCATGTAATCAGCTTTTCGTTTATTGTTCATAAACTAACAGAAGAAAAGGAATTTCACTGTCTGCGAGAGTTGCTAAACTTATGATCAAGCTAGATAAAATAGAACCAAACTAAACATGGATTTTAAAAACTTTGCTGTGGGTAAAGTCATAATTCTTGACCACTGTAAGCTGGACTTGGATTAATTACTGAATGTAAGTATTTGCATACATATGGAATAATTGCGTTCAACAAAGGCAAAGAGCAGACCTGGAATCTTTTCAAGGCAATTGTGAGAATATTAGGCGGCCTGTGGATAGTAAGGCGTTTCCATGCCATAACATAAGCATTACAACTGCATGAAAATTAATTCTAGTATATCTCAGACTCGCCAAATAATTGAAGTACCAATGACAAATTCTACAGTCCATACACTACAAACCTACTTGCTTATGAGAATCAGACAGCTCCATTTCAGTCCAAAAACACAAATTCAGATACAAATATCAGTTCGCAACTACATGCCTGATCTAACCATGCTGGTATATGCACATGATGATCATAGGGAGACTAGGGAGGGCAGCAGGATCACAAAGATTCAATTAATGATGCAGCCTTAATGCTATGGATAGTGTTCCATAGGGTTATAGCTATGAAGTCAATTACCACAGTCTTGCAGAAGTGGCAAGAAAATATACATAGGTTTTCGCCATTTTTTTCAGGAATTCAGACAATATGACTGCAGCTAGATTCATAAATCAAGAGAACAACTAAGATGATAAATGGATTATGGACCAAAGAGACGAATCCTTCAAAGAAAAATGCTGCAAAAGTTACCGTACCTATCACATTTATACATATTATCCCCATGAAGCCATTCCTTCACAGTGAACTGATCCAGACACTCTTCCAAAGACCCAGCATCCCCATTGATTTCTACAGTCAAATCCATCATGTTCTCGAATTGATTGGAGATATTATTGCACTCGGTGCACATAACCTGAAAAGGAACATTAATGTCAAACAGGTTAGGATAAAACCTTGAGCAGAAAATGGATGCAATAATAAGAAATTCATCTTTTATCATCCACAAGGCCAACTTGATGAAATGATCACAATTTTAACAAAAATGGCAACTGAATGAAGATTTATCATGATTTCAAGTTTACGTGGACTTTCTTAACACGAGTCAAAGTTGTGGTAAGCACAACGAACAAGAAATTATGTATCATCACATGCTTTTTTTAACCCAAACATGAAAAGTGACTTAATTGCCAAGAATAATGGCGTTTCATCACTCTAACTAGAATTCTGTCACCATTCCGTTATGACGCATGACATGAGCACAAACGGCTCAATCCATTCACATGATGGACCTGCCTCAATTTGTTGCATGAGATAAGATAAGAAAATATTCAAAAACTCAAGCTTGATTGTTGTGGTTACCTGTGACTGAAGGCGGCCACCAAATATATGTTGTATAAGAGTCGTCTCTTGAAACATTGGATGTACACATTTCTCTCCCCCGAATTCATCGAGGCACACAGATTGCATTGTGTCAATGGCAAACCTACAGAAGATAAATTTCCGGGCAGAATAAGCCACACACCGATTATGTGTGCTTTTGAAATAGAATAAAGGGCACACAAGCATGACACAACTACCTCATAAATTCATGGGCATCCTCCTGTTGCCCATACCCAAGATTACCACCAATATTGGGCAACCGCGAAAGAATGTTGATTGGAGAAAATGGTGTAGAACTTCGTGTAGACCGTTCAACATGAGTTTCAAATTCACAAAGGAAACACCACACATTTCTTCGACCTGGAAAGACAAAGAAGCATGATAAGACAGCAATGAAACGAACATACAGCATTAAATCTAAGTACATCAGTTTATTAAACCATAATATTTACTCCATTGAATTACATTCTCTCTTGTGGCCTGTATTCATCAGGTATACCACAAGCGGACGTGTATATGTGAGGCATTGAAGAACCGCATTGGCAAAGCAGCTGGGCAAATCAAGAAGAATAGGTTACTGGTTAAATTGTTGAATGTTTGAAACTACAAAAGAATCGTTACCTGTTTCCACAATTTAGAAGCCCACATGGAGAAAAACCTGGTGTATCCCAGTTGAAAAGCTTCACAAATTCTTCGTATGGAAAAAGTATCTGAAAAATTAATATTTGGAAAAGAGATACACAATCAAATCTGAAAACTACAAACGAAAGTAGGATGCAAAGTAGTAGATCGTCAAATACTTTGTTTAACTGCTGGTCAGAGTTTGAACTTCCAAGTGCAGGGGACAAGGAAGCTTTTCTCTGCTTCAATGCCGACGTTGAACTTTTCTGAGTGGTTCTAATATCTTTGCATTTCTTCTTATGGTCTGAATTCCAGTGCGATCGTTGACAAGCCTCAGAGCTACAAATTAACCACAGAGATTAATCATTTAGTCAGCCAACTCTTCCTACAGGACAATGTTTTATGCAAATATTAAACTACAATATTAGAAGTTTCAATTAAACCAATGAATGTGAAGTGTGAACAATATGGATACTCGTCCAAAGTACACATCTAAACCATAGTTATTTAGGGCGAGAGGCGCAAAGAGGCGAACGGCCACTGCCTTGCCTCAGAGGCGAGGCGTAAATAAGGCGGTCGCCTTATGGAATCGAGGCGAATTTTATCATATAAATATTTTATATAATATGTCCCAAGAAAATAATTATTCAAGCTTCTTATGAGTTGATTATTATGTTAAATAAATAGTAATAACTAATCAGTTAAGAAAAAACTAATTGTTTGGGTGTTAGACATCGTCATCAACATTTTTATGTATTTAATTGTTAATGAAATAATATAAAAACTAAATATATTAAGTTCAATTGGGTCAATTTTATAAATATTTGAACTAATTTTTAATATAAACTAGAAGGCCCACATAAAAGGCCCATTTAACACAACCTAGGGCTTCTTCATCGTCTTCAGTTCAACGCACGCAGCCATTGCTACCCTGCAACTGCCTGCAATTTCTAAACTATCACACATGTAAAGGACATCTTCGGATTAAAATATGCTATGCATCTAATGCTTAAATATGATAAAGGGCCAAAAAAGAAAGACGAAAAATGGTAACAGAATAAGAGGATTACAGTGAAACTATGAAGAACACATCCCGGGAAAACAGACATCAGCGTGTCATGATGCCCATACAATGAGATATAACAATAGTTGTAGAGAGGGAGCACTGTAACACCAGATCTATGACAGCTTGACTCAAAGGAAAGCTCCACAAATCGTAGAAAATCATAAACTTGATCAATGCTTCTTGCTATTTCGATCAAATAATTGCACAATGCATCACAGAGTATTCTAAACCAAAAGAGGCAGTATTATTAGCATGCTCGTTCAATCATCAAGCAAATCAAGCAAAACAAATAAAAGTCAGGAGGACAATTTCTAGTTCATCCATGATCCATAAGACAGAATCTGTAAGACTAAGCTGGTTGGTGGTTTCTGATTTGTTGAATTATTATAACTGCTAAAGATGAAAATCATAAAATTGTCTAGATTAGGTGCATCATTCATCAGCAGAAAACAACTGATGCCAGCATCCACCAGACACAAATGTTATGTTCTTACCGCACAAAAATAACAATGCATAACAATGCTAAGGGAAGCATATGGTGCCACATACGTAATCACGGACTTATGGTAACTAAATAAATCCATGCTGATGCAATGGCATCACAACTAACAAAAGACACTTCAACAGAAGACTCCCCCACTTCTGGAGAAGAAAACGTAGAAAACAAAAGCACGATCTAGGATAACTAAAGCTACAGAATAACAGCATAACACATACTAACCATAAATTTTTGATCCACAAAACCAAGAACAATCTATATTCCCCAAGAAATTCAATCATATATATCCAAATCCAGGCCAATTTCTACAAATGCACAGAGCGGACTGACTCAATAGAAATGATCCGGTCTGGATTCACGAAAAGAAAAGGAAAGAAAAATCGTGCAATCGACAGTGAATAAAAATCTAACAAATAAAATTATCGAATGAAAGCAGAAATAAGTCCCACTCACCAATACTTAACCATCTTGCAGCGCGCGCAATGCTTCGTCGTGGCGAGACTACAGACGGCACATGAATCTCCGCCGGCGGATGCAGGCATCTCCGTCCTTGTCGTCGTCGTCATGTTCCGGCGATCGTCGTCGGAATCGAGCTGCGTGAAGTATCGATACACGGTGCTGCGGACCAAGTACAAAAACCCTACGGCAAAGGCCAATACCCAAACTGTAGATTGTAGAACCCAATTAGGATCCACCGGCACATGCATCTACAGTGCGTCGATCGTTTGTTCTCTTCTCCTCTCTCCCCCTTAGAATTTGGTATTTAGCAACAGATCTTCTGTTTGGATATTTAGCAACATACTATGAAAATTATATAATATCAACTTCCCTCCCCCCCCTTTTCGTTAGGATCGTTGCTTGTTGAATTGTTAGGGATTACATTACACAACTGATTTTGGGTTTTTGAAGGAATAAAATATATTAAATATATTTAGGACGTTGACCAGACGTTATTGACTCTGTGCGTGGGTACATTATTGGAGTGGGTGGGAATTTTTTTGAAGAACGCTTTTACAATTTTGCATTATTATTATTATTATTATTTTTTCTGTCCCGAGGTATCCCTACACATCCTGGCTATGGGCTAAGCCCTGCCAGCCGTGGGCTCTTTTAACTGCCCCACAGACTTGGCGAGAGCTATTTGCGCCACAGTGGGACTAATCCTCGGGCCAGATGGACACGTCCCAATCCCATCTTAGTTTCGATAGTCATAAGGTATAACAAATGGGGACTTCCCAAAGTCATGTGGGAGGTAGGGTTCGAACCCCTGACCTCCTAGTCACATGAACTTTATGGCCTCCCCTCAGTCAGTAGGGCTAAGGGTTCATTGGCACAATTTTGCATTACGAAACGCCCAAATTTTTCTAAGAACTTATTTTTCAATTAGATGACAATTAATTTGGAAAGTTTACACTTAAATACATGAAAAATAGCGAATCAGTCACTTACTAAAATATTTTGTTGCAAATGGGCCATTGGGCGCAAATTGGGTAATGGCAAATTAACCTATTGTAAGGATAAGTTGTCTCACATTTGTAATTAGACCTGTCCGAACGATTCTGGGCCGGTTCTCGGGTAGGTTTCGGCAGTTCCTGGCCAACGGTTCTGCCGTGGGCCGCGTTCTGGTCCAGAAATGATAGTTCTGGGCCAGACGGTTCCGCCGAGGGCCGCCAGTTCTGGTTCCAGGAGCATTTCCTGGACCTGCCCCAGAATCATCACATAGCACTGCGATTCTGGGCGGTTCCGGACTGATTGGAACCGTGTTTTTTTAAGCATTTGATAAATAAAAAATTCCGAAATTTTTATTTAAAAATCTACAAAATAAGATTGAATTAGAAAAAAATGGAAAACAAAAAAAAGTATATTGAAAAGATTTAAAAAAAAACTATAATTTGAAGAACTTCGCTAGACATGGCTAATGGGCCGCCGGAACCAGCCCGAAACCGGTTGCCGAACTTGAACCGATCCGGTATGTACTGTTATCGGATTGGTTCCGAAAAATAGGACCGGAACCTGTAAACCGATAACGACTAGTTTATAGTCGGAACCGGATCCAAGATCCGGTAAGAACCGGTAACAGCTATATTATATATTATATATTATATATATATATATAAAACATCCGCACAAATCTTAATCCACCAAGAATGTTTCTTATTCTCATTCTGGTATAAAAATACTTTATAAAAGGCATGGATATAATCATAATAATTAAATTTAATTAGAGTTTTTAACTCAGGATGAAAATATTCTCTATCCTTTAAAGGGTGAATAGCCCATTTTTCAGGCGAAATAATTTGTTTGAAAATAATTTTACTAAAGGTATAACCTTTTTTCAAAACAGTTTGGGAATTTCCCGCATTAAAATGATCAAAATCACACGTTCCTGTGGATTTAAGAATATTTTCACAATTATCACGATTTTTATAAAATGTGGCAGCATATGATGCTCTTTCTAAATACCTCGACATTATAGTCCAAGGTTCATCAGACCATTTTAAATCTTTAAATTCAAGTAATATAATTACCTCAGTATGAGAAATTTTCTCATAGTCAATGTCATCTTCTTCTTCCGCAATAACTTTTGCGTAAGAAGTACCTTTATTAGAAGACTTAGCTTTCTGCTTCTTAAATTCAAGGAATTCCTTGTATTCTTCGCCACTCAAAGTATTACTTGAGGAAGCTGAGAGATTCTCTTTAACGAGCTTTTTATTGCCCATTTGAGCAATAATGTTTTTTCCACCTCTTCCGCCTCTATTAGAGGGGAAATTTCTCCCATATTGGGACATATCTGCAAAATTCATGAAAGATATTCACGAGTTAGATAATCAGGAAGGCTATTATCGCTCCCTTTCTTATAAATTATTTCAAAATCAAATAGGGCTAAATGAGCCTGCCATCTCGCAAACATTTGTTTAGAGACGTCATGTTTAAAATCTTTCAGAAACATAAATTTGCAGCTTGAAATCAGTTTTTATTAAAAACTTCTGATTATATAAATCATCTTGAAATTTAAGAACACACTTAACAATAGCAAGTACTTCTCTAGCTATAGTAGCATAATTTTTCTGAGCATTATTCCATTTCCCCGAATGGAATCTAACTAAATATTCTTTTTTATCTTCTGAAGAAACTTGTTTTAAGATTCCTCCAAAACCTAATCAGACGCATCAGTCTCTATAATTTTTTACCAATTAGGATTAGCAAGCATAAGACATGGCAAATGCGTAACTTTATTCTTAATTTTTCTAATAGATTCAGTATGACTATTAGTCCACTGACAAGGAACCTTTTTAATCTATCATATAAAATAGATGTGTCACTCGCAAGATTTTTATAATAAGGGGAAATGTAATTAAGACTCCCTAAAAATCTCTGAAGTTGAGTTTTATCAAGGATTTGGTCTGGAAATTTAGACGCAAACTCGATACTCCTATTAATTGGATTAACATTACCTTTTTCAATGGTATGACCTAGAAATCGAACGTTAGTTTGAAATAAAACCATTTTTGGACTTGATATAACCAATCCGTTTTGCATAACAATTTTCTTAAAAATATCAAGACGTTTAAAATGAGTTTCGATATCTTTAGAAAAGATTAAAATGTCATCAATATAAACGATAATAAAATTACTATAAGGAATAAAAATATCGTTCATAATATTTTGAAATTCAGAAGGAGCATTTTTTAAACCAAAAGGCATAACGTTCCATTCGAATTGTCCAATTGGGACTGTAAAAGCAGTTTTATATCTGTCTTTTTCAGCAACTTGAATTTGCCAAAACCCTGATTTTAGATCAAAATTTGAAAATATAATGGCATTAAATAATCTATCTAAAATATCTTTTTTATTTGGAATAGGATACCTAATCCGTTTCAAAACCTTATTTAAGGGTTTATAATTAATAACTAACCTGGGTGCTCTCCTTTCCTTTTCGGCATGATTATTAACATAAAAGGCAGTGCACGACCAATGTGATTTCGAAGGTTTTATTAAACCTTTCTGTAACAAAGAGGTTATTTCCTTTTTGCACAATTCTAATAATTCAGAATTCATTTGACAAGGACGAGCTTTAGTGGGAATATTTTTCTCACTAAAATCATCTTCATAGGGTAAAGAAACCATATGCTTCTTTCTTCCAGAAAGCATTAGGAAGATCGTTACATATTTGTAACGTAAATTCATTATGTAATAATTTAATTTTTTCTTGTAACTTAGGATTTTGGAGTTTATCCTCAATCGTAAGTATACTAATTTCTTGCTTAAGGTAATTTAGCTGATTTTCTTTTGCTTTAATAAGAATAGAATCCTTAATTTCATTAAGAATCCTAGAAAAAGGTTCGGTAATGAATTCAAAGTATACTTCTTTATTTTCGAAGCTTCCTTTAAATCCGTATTCATCAATATTTCTAATAGGAAATATTTTCCTAAGAAATGGAGTACCAAGAATTATTTGGTTCGTAATATTCTTAACTAGTAAGAATGACGTAGGAATGCATACCTTATTTTTACAAATAAAGGCCTTAGGAATTTTGTAATTAATTTGCAACTTTTCTCCGCTTGCAGAGCTAAGAGAATGAGTTGTTTTATGAAAATATTGGGTATGAATTATTCTTTCTTGAATGCAATTTAAAACTGCACCACTATCAATTAGTGCTATCGGATTTTTCTGAAAGTTTTCGTCAATTAGTAATGATATTTTTACTAACCATTTTTGAGAAGTGATAACTTCTAAAGTTGATAGATAATTATCATTTTCAACATTTTTTGAAATACTAGCGAATTCTTCGTTAATAAATTCTTCAACAATTTCTTTTCCTTTTTCTAATTTAGAAAATCTTCTTTCTAAGTCTATATGACTTAATTTTAAATTTTTAATTTCAACTTTTAGATTCGAAATTTCTGATGTTAAATCTCTAATATTAGTAGGAGATTCACTTTTATTAAATTTATTTTTATTATGAAGTAATTTCATTACTTCGGACATTCTATAGGGTTCAGATTTAGGAATAAATTCTTTAGAAGTTTCTTCCTCTTTCTGAATTATTCTTTTAATAAACAGATGTTTTAAATCTGGATCATCTGTTTCTTTTAATATTTCGAGAAGATTATTGTCAAGAACATTTATTTCTTGAAACTGGGATATAATTTGATATAAATTATTATCTTCTAATTCAGATTCTGAACTATCTAAATTCTTAGAGCAAGGTTGTCCTATTTGACAATTTTGACATTCATCTGATTCTGATGACGCGATTTCCTCGATGACATTATTATTTTCATCATTTGGGGAAGATTCACTATCAGATTCTAAAAGAATTTTTGATAATGTTGCTTTTAATTCATTATCAATTTCCAAACTATTAATTTTCTTTTTAGTCCAGCAAGTACTTGCTTTATGACCAATTTTACCGCATTTTCGGCAAACAATAGGAGGGAATTTATTTTTGTATTGATAATTTTTATTATCTTTTGAGTATTTTTGTTCTTTCCTTTTAAATTTTCGATTTTTTCTTCTTTCGTATTGTTTAGAAAAATATTTTTTAGTTTTATGTTCTTTACGAGTTTTACTCGTAGAAGGATTTTCCATGCCAAATTGGCCACATAATTCTCCTAATTGTTTCTTTTCGTCTAGAGAATGTCTCTTAACTTGTTTGTTTAATTTTATTTCATTGCATAAGGCTAAACCTTCTTGTATGCAAGTTCCTATAAGTTTACCGTAGGTATATGAATTATAATCAATACTTGATTCTCCTTTCCTAAGATTATTCCTTACTCTTTTTGCAAAGAGTGTAGGAGGGCCATCTATAAATTTAGATTTCCAATGAGTACTATTAGACTCAGGGAGTTCCATAACTCGACTAAGAAAAGTATCTTTATACCATCTAAAGGATGTAAGAGTTTTACACCTAAGATTTTGGAGAAGAGTTCTGATATTTTCAGAATTATCAGACCATCGGCCTGTGAAATGTTCTATAATATTTACACATAATGTATAAACAACGTTTTCGACGATTTCGTCATTTTCTTCTTTCATGGTAAGATAGATATCTTCTTGTTCTCGTGGGGTTAAATAATTATCCCACCAACCTTTTAACTGACCAGTAAAGCCAGCTACGATCATTTTAGCAACAACTCTATCGCTATTATGATTAGCTTTGAAAATTGTGCTATACATTAACATTCTATGAATCATGTTAAAAATTTGTCTTTCGGTATAACCGTCTAAATTCCACTCATATATACTTCTACCACTATAAGAATTATTGAGTGTAAATTGTTAGGAATATTTTATAGTGCTCAATTTCATTGTGTTTATCTTAGTTGGCTTGTATTTAATTAACTTTGGGCTAGTTTGTAATATTGTAGTTCTTAGTTACTAGGGGTATAATATACCAACTAATGTGGTATATATACCCCCAAACCCTAATTCATTAGTGTGTGTTTTTTGGTGTAGTATGTGTGAGTGCGTGTGTGTTGAATAGTAAGAAAGCATTTTCAAAGCATTCATCGTCTTCACTGTCACACCCCACGCTCAAGCTTTAAATCCTTCATCATTAGCGTGGTAAATCGTCCTAGGTCAGTATTGTTGGATCGAATAGGGACCAACAAGTGGTATCAGAGAAAACACGTTTGGATTTGAGCAATTTTCGAAATTTTTGGGTATTTTTTTGGGTTCGAATTTCTGCCATTTCTTGAGTTTTTGAGCTGATTTTACTGATTTTGCAAGCTCAAGAGGTAATTAGGTTGTTTTCGAGTGATTTTAAGTGATTACCCAACTTTTTTCAGTTGATTTGGGTGAGTTTTGGGTAGAAATCGCGTCTGTTTTTCGTCATTTTCAGTCCAGAATCGGGTAGATGAACAAATTGCCCGATTGCTACAGTACCTGAAACAGCTACAGTACCAATTTACTCAATTTCGGGCGAATTTTGACTGGTCAAACCCGAAACTGGACTGGTCAACTCGAAACTGGACTGGTCAACTCGAAACTGGACTGGTCAACACCCGAAAGTTGACTGGTTAATCCAATTTGGTCAAACCCGAAACTTGACAGGTCAACACCCGAAAGTGGACTGATTTCAAAAAAAAAATCACTGTAGCAGTTTCGATCGAAACACTGTAGCAATTCACTGTAGCAGTTTCGATCGAAACATTGTAGCAGTTTCGATCGAAACACTGTAGCATTTCACTGTAGCAGTTTCGATCGAAAAACTGTAGCATTTCACTGTAGCAGTTTCGATCGAAACACTGTAGCAAATTTCACTGTAGCACGCCCGAAACGCTACAGTACCCGATTTTAAAAAAAAAAAAAATTTCTTTCAAAAGTTTCTGAATTTTATTTTATCATTGGTAAAAAAAAAAATAATAATAATAATAATAATAAAAAATAATAAAAAAAAACTCAAATTAATATTTTCGGGTCCAAAATTTTCGGTGTAGACGACGTTTTCGTAATTTTTTTTAAGCAAATCCACAAACGTGTCAACGATCATTTATATCCAACACTTAACTTAGGACATCTTTGGCAAATTATAGAAAAAGTTTGGGTCATTTTCTCGAAGTTTTCGAAATCATCACAAAATTTTTCGGTACACGCCAAAAATTTTCGACGCCGACTTTCTTCGATACTTCACGATACTTCTTGAGTAAACCAAACTTTTCGTCTCTGAAATTTCAAAAGACAATTTCTATTTTTTAATTAAATATAAAATCAAATTAAAATGGATGCTCAAGCTAGGAAGATTGAGGAATTAGAAGCACGCCTTGCTAATAATTACTCCGTGTTACTTAAGCAACAAGAAAACCTAGCTTATGCTAATGAAGATTTGACAAACGCAAAGTCAAATATAATTAGCTTAGAAACTAAGTTAGAAGATAGTGAAAATAGGGTCTGCGAGATGACTAGAAATTTACGTTCTTGCGAAGCTGAGCGAAATGAAATCTCATCAAAATATGAGACCGTCTTAGAGGAACAGCGTATGTTTTACTCTAAGATTAAACGATTAGAGAATGTTTTTTCGAATATTGGTCCAGCAGGTCAAAACTCTCCTTCTAACTTAATTCCTAATGGGGAAAATATTTTACATGATAAAAAACCTACTCTATGTGATACTCCAGAGACTCTTCGTAAATTGAAAGATTTACAAGATACTTTGGACTCTGAAAGGATAGGTTTTGGCGCTGAAAAGGAAAGGCTTTTAAAGGAGATTTTATATCTCAAAAATTCCCCGTCTTTATCTGTTTCAAATGATTTGTCAAATAATACATCTTGCTCAAAACAGGTAAAGAAAACAAAAACTAAAAGAAACATCCTTGTTCCTAAAACTGAGAAGGCTTTTACTAATCATTCTAAGTCAATTTTGACTGAAGCTGAAACGTTAAGTAAAAGTAGAGCTTTAAAATTAGCTAAGGAACAAATTAAAATTAGGAAGGAGCAAGGAAAGTCAATATTATCTTCGAAAATTAAAGTCGAAAATGTTCAAGATCTTTCCTCTCCCATTCCTATCAAAAGGGAAGCGTGAAAAGAAGAAGTTCCAAGCTTAAGCAAACGAACTTCTCAAATCCCGCACATTCATCATTATAGAGTGAATGATGTGAACTCTAGTAGGCAATACGACTCATCATCCAATAACGCATATAGCGCCATAAGCTCATATTCCTACTTGAAATATCCAGTCCAGATTCATTCTAGAAAGCATCTTATGCGATTGGCTAGGGAGAAAATCTTTAGGTCTTCTACACCTAGGCACACATTCACCGCCGCTGAATTGTCATTTCCCTCTAAGGTTCACCAAACCTGGATTCCTAAATCACAAATCAAATGGGATAGGACTTTAAAGGATGATTTAGGATCAATATCTGAACCAAATGTGCTTAACTTGTTTTCTGCTAACAAGGGAGGACCCATCCAAAAATGGGTACCAAAGTCCCGATAAAGTTTTTTCAGAATCCCAGCATGGGTAGGTACAAGAGAGCTGCTCCACACCCATGACTGGTATGCGATGAGAGCAGCCAAACATCCCAGCGTGTATGGTATCTTGGGTTGCTCCACATACACGACTGGTAAGCGATGCGAGCAACTACGTAGGTAAATTCTATATGCATCCCATAAGAAACTTGGCATGCATCTTGAGCTGAAAAGACAATATACCTACTTTTAAAACACGAGGGTACATTATATACATGCATGATTCAAAAGAACTTTAAATGTTAAATTTTTGCATGCATATGAGCTGAAATGTCTAATACCCTCTCATAGGTACATTTTCATTATGCATACATATTAAAAAAAAAAATTCAAGCTTAAACATTCAAGTATGCATACAAGCTGAATCGTTAAAATACTTATTTTAAGTGTTAAATAGCGAAAAACGTACATTCTAATGCATTTTTAAACAACAGTAATTCTTTAGTTTGCATCTGATCTAAAAATAGATAAATACGTTCACGCTTATCTAATTGGGAGAGAACATATATGTTTAAACGTGCATGCATTGAGGGGGAGTATCACTCCATATTTATGAGGGGAGAGTACATTTTTAGAGGGAGTACATCTTAGGTGCACGATTTGAGGGGGAGAAACTTACTGTAACCCATATACATATACCTATATATATACCTATATCTATTACTATTACGATACTACTTATCTACTACTATTACGATAATATATATATGAATACATAAAAAAAAGGGGAAAGAAAAGCAAAAAAAAAAAAAAATGAAGGGAAAAGAAAAGCAAAAAAAAAAAAAAATGCAGGAGTTGATTTTATCAGCTCCTGGGTAGAAGTCGCTTCATTTGGTCCAATGGCGTATGCACAACCGAGCCTTACCCACTCATCGATCTCTCTAAAGACCGATGTTTCATCAAATCACGGGGAGCCACGCATGCTATCACCGCTTCACTTGGAAGCGGGAGATATTGAATAAGTGGTAGTTAGCCCCACACCACTGAACTTCCTTGAACACATCGAGTCTAGGTGTCCTCACTACCTAAATGTTTTATAATTTTTAGGACACATACACTTTTTATTATCTGGATTTCGTGACCAGATCAGAACTTCCATAGATACATCCTCTTAGATGTGATTCCATGATTGGAAGGAAATCCTACCGTTGCAACATCAAAACAACAACGGCATCAGGCCATCGTCTGCGAGCTACGCTCCTAGATCGATGTTATCGGAACGCCTATGTGGCTCCGGTTCTAAGCCCTGTGCTTACAGGCCGCGTCTCAGAGTTTAACTCTGAACTCGTGTCGATGGATTGCCTTAGTGGCTCCGTCTGGTTATTACCCACACCGACCTATCGTTTGTTTATTCCTTCGACTCCTATACAAGCATGCCGATCTCGTTAACACGAATCGCCATGAGGAGAGAAGGGATACGTATAAACAAATAGGTCGGACCACCACCAACTTCCGCCGCGCGTACCACTATGAAGCCGGGCTCTCCTGCACCCAAACGTCAATTCAGAAGGAGCCTTGGCACATTTTATAACACATCCCACGCTCACCATCTATATTCCGCCGTGCTTACTACGATGAAGCCGAACTCCACTGGAACCTACAATGCCACATCCAAAGGAGCTTTGGCACATGCTAAAAGACACCCCACGCATACCTTCTTCTGGAGTCAGACAAGCTTCCTCGAGGTCGAACCAGACAACTTCCTTCGACGAAGACGAATCTGGCACTGAGAAGAAGAAGATTGGAGAAGACTTGACGACTTCAAAATACGAAAAAGACAAGGACAAGATGCAAACAAAATTTTAAAGATCTGCGACATCATCAAGAAACGAATATCCGGGGGTGGATCACAGTATACATCCGGTCTACAACGTATAGCGTCAAGACAAGAGAGTTCTAGCTGAAAGCGTATTCAAATCCTCCACAAGAAGAGGAGATAGCCTTTGCAGGGGGAGCAAGGGGAAGATTGTTAGGACTCGAGAGATTCTCCATGTGCCCAACAAAGATAACCCGCGCTGAATTGAAGATTGAACACTAAGGGGGAGATTGTTAGGAATATTTTATAGTGCTCAATTTCATTGTGTTTATCTTAGTTGGCTTGTATTTAATTAACTTTGGGCTAGTTTGTAATATTGTAGTTTAGTACTAGGGGTATAATATACAAATATGTGGTATATATACCCCCAAATCCTAATTCATTAGTGTGTGTTTTTGGTGTAGTATGTGTGAGTGCGTGTGGTTGAATAGTAAGAAAGCATTCAAAGCATTCATCGTCTCACTGTCCAAAGCATTCATCTTTCTAGCGTGTGTGCGTCGTACTAATAATAATCAAATCATAATGACTTCATACTTGTCTCAACAATATCTGAGATCGAATAGGGTATCAACTATATAATGGTGTAATAATACAATACATGGGCAAAATATAATGTCTTGTGGAATATTGCTTAGATATTTTGTATCTTGTTATTTATTGAATTTATTATTCTTCATTTGTGGCTTGAATATTCATGATATTGTCAGAATTTTCAAGCCACTCTTCAAACTCTTCACTTAGAGTATTAAGCTTAAGATTCTTAAGTTTTTCTTCAAGTAAATTTTCGATATGAGAAATCGATTTTAATTTAAATCAATAATTTCAGGAGGAGGCTGAACACTCGGAGAAGCTTTATTAACTGTTCCAAGTTCAATTTTATCTTTTAAAAGATGATTTTTAATATCTTTTACTGAAGACGAAGTATCTTCAATATTTTCTTTAATAAGGAGATTTGTTCTCCTAAAACAATAACATACATATTTGTATAATTTTGTTGTTTTAAAAAACAATTAATATGACTTATAGTCACAGTAAGCGTATCGTTTTCAAATAATTTTTGTAAAGCATTAAAATATCTAATTTCATTTTCTTTTCCATTTGGAAACTAGTTTGAGGAGGGTAAACAGAATTTAGATTTTTCCCCGTTGAAAGCTTATAATTTTTCAAGAACCGAAATCATGTTTTTAAAATATTTTTCCAAAAACCAAGGAATAAAAGGTAACATTTTGTTTCGATTTGACAAATCATTATAAAATTCGTCTTGGAAAATAATTTTATCTTCTTTATTAAAACTTCCAAAAAACCATTTTCGGAAAAGTTCCCATTTGGGTAAATTAAATTCTTGATTAATTTTCTTTGTTGCCGGTGAACCCGGACTAAAATCAATTTTGGGTTTAAATCCATTAAACATGAAAATCCATTTCCGACTCGGTAATTCCTCGTCTTGATTTTAAAAATTCCATGAACTATATTATCTGAATTAATTCTCAATTCTTCTACCTTATTTTGAAGATAGTCACTAGAGGTTGATTCTCTAATTTGAGAGGTCGAAGCTCTAGAAGGAGATCTTATCAAATAATCACATGGTGATATATGATAATGAGAAGAAGTTGATCTAATTATCCTAGATTTAGGAGTTCTGATAGATCTTTGATTTTGTTCGAATTGTATTTGAACAGATCCATCAGTTGTTTGTATGATTTGAGTAGGAGGGTGAGGAGGCATAGCTCTTTCGATTATCCAGTTTTCTGGAAATTGTATTTCTTTCCATTTTATAGATCTTCTAGTTGTAATATTAGATCTACTAAAATTAGTTTCTATTAAAATAGTTTCGTCGATGGGTTTATCAACGATTGGCACTGTGGATTAAGCGTATATAAAGGCTTATAATAAATCCTATAACAGATACATATTACTTCCGATCCCGGAGCGTAATTATATCCGTGAGTTTTGACATTTAATGTCAGAGCATCCAAAATATTGACGTCTGTCAATGATAATTGGAGATTAGGATAAACATTAAAGTAAACTGGTCCATGTGCCAGACTAGACTGAATTATTCCCATAAGGGATTGTTTCCAGTCGAGATTTCTACCATCTCTAAGAGCTGCTATAAAACTCTCTGGTAAACCTTCTAAAGTCAAAGGCTTAAAGGCTACCTGTACTAACCCGATATGAATAAACTTATGGTTTATTCTATATTTTTCTAAGTCTCTATTGCTTAGAACCATTTATTCATTATTTAAGAAATTGTTTCTTCAGTAGTCTTTACTACCTGTTTCAAACCTAATTTTTCGAAAGTTCTTAATTCATAGATTATTTTATAATCTATCTTAGGAATTGTCCATCGATTTAATTTATCTAAATCTTGTGGAATATCATACTCCTCTTCGATACTGTTTTTAACAGTATCTTTTCGTCTCATCAAATTTAACATTTGAAAAAGACCGTTAAACTACACCTTAACTTCTTAATACCCCACCATGTCTCTGATACATACGGAGAGGATCTTTATATAAAAAAAAATTTTTTTATACAAAAAGGGTGATGATTGGTACGTGGCAATATCTACCTATTAAACCTTGATAATGGTATTTGGCACGTCAAATCTATAGATCCGGTTATCAAACTGTAAACACAGTTAATTCCATACGGACCAAATGTAGTCAAACCTATATACCATAATCGGACTCTCGTTTGAAGGCAGTTCAACCGATATACCAAACATCAAAATCAAAAACGGAAAATGGTACGTGGCGTTGTTTTGACGTCAGTCCAGTTATCAGGCTGTAAACAGTCTGATCCCATTCGGACCGAAGGTATTCCAGCCTATATACCAATAATCCGAAAACAAAATTAAAAATTATTTTTATGATTGTTAGAATTAAATCTGTCGAATACAAGGATTTTTACATAATAAAATTTTCATTCAATTAATTCAATCGGTAACAGCCACTGCCCTCAAACGCCTCCAATCGGCAACACTGGCTTGCCAAGAGCCGACACAGAATTAATCAAAATCAAATTTTAATACAACCTTTATTCAAAATTTAATTCTTTCAATCGTTTTTCCAAAAGATTTTTATAAAAGAAAATATTAAATACATCATATTATATATATATATATATATAATATGATATAAAACCATGATTAAAATATTAAGGCATCTTGGTGTAGTTTAACGTGGAAATTAGCCTTCCATTAAGGCTAAGCGAGACAAAAGATAAATATATAAAACAAAAATTAAAAACTTACTTGTAAGAGTAATCGTACAAGAAACTTCAACTTTTATTGCTTGAAATTTTTACAGTAGAGAGGGAATTACAAGGAAGGAAAACTGAGAGGGGAAGTGAGTGCGTAAGAAAACGCGTACATAGCAAATGGCTTAAGGCCATTTTTATAGACAAAAACAAAGTAAAATGCATAGTATACATCAATAATTCGCCAAAAAATTTCTTCGACTCTTGTTTGTGCTTGATGAGCTGACTCCACCATCTTTAAATGTTGGCCGTTTCTTTTTGAAAGATGAATAGTAATTTGCTTTATTAAAGTCATCCACTTTACCTTGAAAGTCTTCGTAATTATCCTCACTTTAGAAAGTGGACAAAGTGGGGCATCATTTCTTCTTATCCTTTTCTTGGACTTTCTTGGTGATCGTATCCTTTAGGAGATCAATTGCATCATCCACCATAATATTATCCGGATCTTCCGGATCTTGTCCTTCTCCACCAAAACAAAATTCTTCGTCTTTTGACGAAGTCTCCATTGAGAAATCCACTGAAGCTTCAATACCAAGATTCTTGTGGATATCCTTTTTCATTAGGTCAAAATAAGCCTGAACGATTTCTTCAGTCTTCATTTTTCCCTTTTGAATATTCATCCTTCGTGAAATTATTTCAAAAGGACTCGGAGGTTCTCTCTGTTGATGATTATTAATCATCTCCTTAAACTGAGAAATTTTCTCTTCGATTTTATCAATCGTCTGCTGGCTTTCATATTCACCAGTAGCAGTCTTTCTTATCATTTTTTTTCCAAAATTTTATATAAAATTTCGTTTAAGACACGGAATCTTTTGTTGGGTATAACCCACTTCTGGAGTCCATCTCCAAATCCATGGAATATTGAATTCAGTATAAAAATGTAAAGAAGCCATTCCTTCAATATATTCGTGTTTATGTTCCGCTTCAATTAAATTAGGAGAAATTTTAACCCATTCTTGATATAATCCAAAAAGGGTTCTTTAAGAATTTCAATTGAGGCTCCATAAGAAAGCCACCATTGATAAAACCAATTAGGGATTTCGGACTTATAAACATCCGCACAAATCTTAATCCACCAAGAATGTTTCTTATTCTCATTCTGGTATAAAAATACTTTATAAAAGGCATCGATATAATCATAATAATTAAATTTAATTTATATATATATATATATATATATATATATTATATATATAAGAACGGCTAGAAACGGCTAGTAATTGTTTTCTTTTTTGCATTTTGGCCCTTTTGGGCCAAATACAATTTAATTTTTTTGGTCCCTACCGAAAACACTATAAAAACCACATCATATTTCATTATTTTTCACATTTAATCTCTCTCTCTAATCTCTCAATCTTTCTCTCGCACTATACGAAAATACACACATTACTACACACACACACTCGCACATCGAAAATACACACACACACACCGAACACACACACACACACACACACTTTATTTTACTTACATGGCATCAAGTTTGCACCCGAACGACGATGTTTTTAGTTGTCTTCCTACAGGTATGGCCGATATGCCCGACGAGGTCGATCCTGATGATAACAAGGTCGAGGAGATGGAAGGCGGTGGAGGACGACGTGAAATCGAACCGAGCCAAGAATCCACCAAGGCCACGGCGACATCACGCACCAGGACGAAACGCTCCAAGATTTGGCTACATTTCGACCTCGAAGGCGAACCTGGTGACCCCACCAAAGGTAATGCTTTTTGTAAAATATGTCGTGCGAAATATAAATATAGAAGTGGTGGTAACGCGGGTGGTACGGGGTCTATGAAAAAAACATTTAACCGATTTTCACAAATCTGATTCGGTAACGTTAGAACCCATAGGTAGTGAGCGTACACAATAACAAATAGACGTGTATACCGATAGGAATTTCGTATCACTAGGAGATTCGAAGATGGCGCTAGTTAAGTTTGTGGTCGTTTGTGAAGAACCATTTGTATTTTGGAAAATAAAGGGTTATCAACTTCACAAGTGCGATACAACACGGATTCCATCAAGTAGGTCGTAAGACACTTAGGAAGTACGTGTTAGAAACCTTCGAAGAATGTAGATCGAACATAGTAGTACATTTATCCAACATATCTTGTAGGGTTAGTTTAACTACTGATAGTTGGACAAAGTTCACTTCCCAATTGTATCTAGTGGTGACGTGCCATTGGATTGATGAGACGTGGGCGAAGAGAATTCCTTCGCTAGATCCGCTAGACTCCTCACATTCGGGACATACTATTGCGATGTTTGTCTTGAATGTGGCGAAAAAATATGGGATTCAAGACAAGACTATGTTTATCACGACAATACAAGCTCTAATAACATGGAAATGGATTTCCTTCGTCCAAACTTAGTTTGCCTTTGAACGGTCCATTACTTTAGGTGCTTGTCATGTAACTAACTTATGTGTCAAATGTGCATTCGATGAAATATTAGGTCGTGTATTAGAAAAATTTAAATTCATGGGAAACAACTATGGAACGGCGTCTCGGTCATTTGTGGAAACAAACGGTCGAGACGAATGGCCTTAAGTATAAAAGGTTTCCCCTACCGGTACCGACTAGGTGGACTCTTATATCACCTTCTTGGCACATTTATGCGCTATAAGGATTTAGTCACCCATTTTTGGAATAACAAAGCAATTGGTATTAATTCCGATACATCACTTATTTTACTAGACGATGATTGGGATATTTGCGTTTGTGCGTTTCACTACTTGCGGTATTCAAGGAAGCAACGGAAAAATTTCCCGCGTTCATTATCCGACATCGCCGTTATTTATTCTCTTAAAATTTAGCATGTGTTACAAATTTATTGAATATTGTAATAATCAACATTTGAGCCATTTCATCGAGAACATGGAACAAAAACTCAAGAAGTATTGGGAAAATATCCCAATTGACCACAACTTGGCGGCTTTACTCGACCCGAGTTGTGGTAGTGACACTTTTGATATTTTTTTGAGTATTACTAGACGTTTCTTGGAAAGAGTGTTGACGATCAAAAGACGTCAATTAGGCATTCTCTCCAAGAACTTTTTTCTTTTTATAGTTCCCAACAGGTACATGGTGGTTCGGCGACCGAGCATGTGACCGAGGGAGTTACGGAGTCCTCTAGTGGTGTCTGTGGCCCGTTGGATGTCCTTAGACGATTGAAGATGCAAAAGTTGAAAGGAAAACCGGTTGGACGAGCAAACTCAAACGAAATTCAACTTTATTTGAGTTACAACTTCCAAACACCGGAAGGATTTGATGTTCTCCAGTGGTGGAAGTCGAATGCATCTCTTTACTTGACGCAAGCGGCTACCGCTCGAGATGTTCTAGCCGTGCAAGCGTCAAGTGTCGCTTCAAGGTCCGCATTTTCAACATCCGGTCGGATTATTGGAGATAGGCAAACGAACATTAAGCCGAGTTCTCTTGTGATACTTACGCTGCTGAAGGATTGGTTCACTGCCGAGTTCAAGAATCGAAAGGAAAATGCGATCGACGAGTTCCAAGCATCAAGTTCCGAAGACGAGTAGGCGACATTTTGTAGTATTTTTTTGTGCTTTTTTTCTTTCTTTGTATTTTTTCTTTTTTTGTATTTATTTTGTATTTTTTAGGTATATGGAATTTGTTTTAAAAAAACTAATATTACCGGGTGAACCGGTCCGGAACCGGTAAGATCCAATGGGTCCACAGCCGGTTCCGAATTGGTTCCGAAATTTTGGTCCAGAACCGGTAGAACCAGCCCAGAACCGGAACCGGTTGAACTGGTTCCCATGTCTAAACTACGATACACAACTGTTATTAATTAATACTATTTTCTCGCTACTTCGTCAGAGTCGGAGCTTGACGCTTGAAATTCGTTGACCGCATTCTCCTTATGGTTCCTCGATTCAGCCGAAATCTAATCCTTCAACATAGTGAGTATCGGTAGTGAAGCTGGGTTAGGCTTGTTCGTCGATCTTCAATAATTCGACTCGAAGTGGAGAATGCGAAGTGACATTCGAAACTTGCACGGGTAGAAGTCTCGTGCCATTGTTGTTAGAGTCGGATAAAATACCTCCGTTGCCCCTTGAATTCTTTAAGAAATGTCACGCACACTTCCACAATGTCTTAATCTTCAGTTAAAATAACCACGGCTTGAGTATCGAGTCTGATTGTGTTGCTGTTACGGCGTGACCATATCCTTGTGGCGCATAAAAGTGCTAGAAATTTCCCTAGTTATATTTCTATCAGCTTTGTAGCGCGTAGTTGTTGTTTCTTAGCTTCAATGTCTATCGGTTCAAACGTGTGCTTGTTTATTATATGAACTCGTTCTAGATGTGACGCGCTCAAATACTAGCAAGTGTGCCGCGCAAGTAGTAAAACGGACAAAGTCCGAGTATCGATCCACGAAGACAGCTCGATTAATTCTAAGATACTATTCCTAATTCTAATTTAGACTAAGGAGATTTTATAAGTTTTGATGATTTGGCTAAAAGAGATAAAAGCGCAAATAATAAAAGAGACGCAAATAAAATAAATGTTGTAACAGAGAAATTTAGGACGAACGTGCAATCGATTTTTATTAATCGATATAAACTAGTTAAGGTAAAAATTCCTAATATATGCGCTACCCATTATTCACGTAACTAACGACCCTATGCAATAGTGACCAATCTCTATATTCCTCTATGACTACATTCACTTCACACGCCATCCGCTTTATGAATTTCCCCGAGTTTAGACGCTTTTGGCGCCTAAGGCCTCGAAAACCACAAGTACGAAATCAAGTTCCATTTATGGTCGGTTTTACGTAGTGGTGTCCTATATTTATTATTCTAACCGATCTAATCACTTTTTCAGTCTCATATACCAGTCAAGATTCTTGCACATGATGATCAAGCATAGCAAGCATTAAACTCAAATATAGAACACGTAACTAAATTCGTAAAAAATACGAACGACACTACTACGAATTCATAGTCCGGCCTAATACGGCCTCAATCACAAGAAACTAAGCTAGCATATTAATAACATAGAAACATAAAGCATTCAACGTAGACATCATAGAAAGCATAAAAAAAACAAAGTGAAACTTCGCCTATCACGGTGAGTGGATCACGTCTTGTTCCCTCGGCATATTCGTCGTATCTCCTGGAAAGAACACCTCGCAGCCGTGTCTAAGCTCTTCTTCTCTAATCGTGCGTCTTCAGTGATACACGCTCAAATGGGAAAAGGAAATAAAACTGAAATTGAGAGCCTAGAATGAAGAAACAGCTCTGAATTTTCGATTCAATCACGTCCGTTACAGAGAGAAAGGGAGAAAGAGGAATTAGAACCCTAATACACGCACACTTCAATATTCTGATTAATCCCCCAAAACAGAAATAACATCATATTATATAGAGAAGAAACGTGACTGCGACTTCTAGTTGACGGTGGTAACATTCAGCTCCGTCATTAGGTTTTTTCCCCCAGCTCATTCTTTTCTTTTATTTTGTTTTGTCCGTCTCTGTTACCACACAAAAATAAAATGCCGGGCTCAGTGACGAGTTTAACTGAGGAACTAATCAACTAGAAGTCGCAGTCACGTTTCTTCTCTATATAATATGATGTTATTTCTTGTTAGGATATTTAGTGATTGTGTCAATAGTTTAAGTCTTGGGATTTATATTGAAATTATCCTTTTAGCTTGGGCTTTGGACTATAATGTAATTAGTTAACTTTTAGTGATTGGGCCTTAATATACCTAGGGTTAATGTGGTATATAAGGTGTTACCAACACTATTTGAAAGGTAATCAAAGATCAAAAGGCTTATCCCATTTTTCGCACAATACACACACTTGAAGGTGAGAACCTCTCCCTTTTCATTTCATCAAAGCCTCTTTGATTCCTTGTTTGGTGCAATCGGGACCAACAAGTGGTATCAGAGCAAACGTGGATCGATCTGCATTGATTTGAATCCAGTTTCGTTCGATTCCGAGAAAGATCAAAGGTGTTTTGGGCAAAAATCACTTTCGGGCATTTTGAGCTCGTTTTGGGATCAAAACCACGGACGATTCGACTGCACCAACCATGTCTACCACGAAAGACATCTCAACAGTGGGCTCCGACACCAGGCCTCCGATGCTGCGACAAGGCGACTACAGCATATGGACAAACCGGTTCCTCACGTTCATCAGGAACAAAGGCGCACCACCTCTCAATACCTTCTGGACTCCATTTTCAATGGTCCAGCACAATTCTGGACGATCATCCCTGCACAGCCAAACGCAAACCCTCCCATGGATGAACGCCGCACTCCAAGAGGTCCCATCAATGAGGATGAAGAGGCTCGCGTACAGGCCGACGAGACTGCCAAAGGATACCTCTTCCAGGCTATGGGCAACGAAGTCTACGCTCACATCGAGTGCTGCACAACTGCTAAGGAAATATGGGATGAACTCGTGGAAATCATGGCAGGCACAACTGAAAGTGCTCAGGGGAGGAAATCAGCATGTCTCTCGTAGTATGAACACTTCCAAGCCTATGAAGGAGAGGAGGTGCGTGACACATACCTCCGATACTTGAAGGTCATCAATGAACTCAAGAAAGCCAAGATCTCGAGGGACAAATTTGACATCAACAACCGCTTCCTTGGTAGCCTGAAACCACATTGGGGAAATGCAACTGTGATGATGATTCAGAGTAAGGACCTCTCCAACACCTCCATCAATGCTCTCTACGACAGCCTGTCTGCATATGCTCCTTACGTGCAACCTCAGTCCACCAACACTCGAGTCGACCCACTGGCTCTCTTCTCGAACAAAACTACCGAACGATCTTCCACCGCTAAGGCCAAACAGAAAAAGGAAAGCTACCAGCCGTTGTATCTGACGCCTCTTCAGGATCCGAAGCTGATACAGAATCTGATGAAGATATTCGTGATCTACGCAAGCAACTGGCAATGCTCACAAAGATGGTCACCAAGAAGATCGGGAAAAAATCCTCATCCTCCTCCAATCGCCAAAGAACCTTAGCGGCACCAAAAAGACCACTCCCACGGAAGAATCTAAGCCGATAAAGAAAGAGGAGGACTCAGCACCTCAAAAGTCTGTGAAGTGCTTTCGGTGTGGAAAGCTGGGCCACTTGCCACTTTGCCAAGGAATGCCACGCCCCACGCGTGAAGGACTCTGGCTATTACGACCGTAAGGCCAGAATGACCCGCAAAATGGAAAGTGGGAAAGTTCTTCTCACCGAAGAAGCTGAATGGGTGAACGACACTTCAGAAGACGAGGAGCCTAAGGATGAAGATTGCTGCATGGCAAGGCTGGTCGAGCATGACGAGGACGAGGAGATGGTCAACCCCGGTGAGAATGCAGCTAACACTTCTACCAACGCCGAGGCTGAGGTACGAATTTCACAACTCGATGATGTGTTTAATCACCGACACACCATTAAGAAACCCACTGTAGACGCTAGGGATTATGATGAACTCAAACTAAATATGAAAAACAACTATGCCTTACTAAGTTTAAAAGTAGAAGAGCTCACTTGCGCAAACGAACGACTAATCGCCTCAGAAGCATTAGTCAAACGTCTGCAAAACAAGAATAAACAAAATGAGACTAAGGTTAAGGAAACCAAATTGGCCATCAACTCATGTGAAACATCTCGTCTCTTGACGGCCGCACAATATGAACTGCGGAAAGAATTAGGCTGTACCGAAAGGTGAAGGAACTTGAAGAGCAGCTTCACCTTAGAAACAAAAACGCACATATCTTATGCAATTTGAACCAAGCCACAGAAACAGAATTCTACGACGCCCGGGAAGGAATTGGCCTGACCAGCAACTGCAAACCAACGCCGCTAGCGATTAAAAGGTATAACATGTGTAACACTACGTTCCTGCAAACAAGAAAGGGTGCTCCCTCACAGCTTATGCCATTTGTGAGATCATCCTCCGTTGTCATCTCAGAAGAAAAGAGGGCACAGAACATTCGTTGGGCAAAAATCGCGTATGACTACACAGAAATGAATGCTAGTGATAAGACTAAGAAACCTTCACTCTCGGAAGATGTCGAAACCTCACTCCCAACCAAAGAACAAGAAATTGCTTTCCGAGAAGCACACTCTCGCACCTATATCCCAAAAAAACTTCTGGTCATAGCAGAACTAGAACGAACACTAGAATTAGAGCGGAAGGCTTTCGCGAAGGAGCGAGATGATCTACTTAGCAAAATCTTTACACTAGAGCAATTTCACAGTACAAACAATCCCTCTACATCGAGTCAAGTACCCGATTCTCAAACATGTATATGTAAGAGAACGGCGAAGATGACTCCTGAAGCTGAAACTAGTTCAAACACTAACTCTCGTATTCCTATGGATACAGGAAATGTGAGTTCGACGTCTCTGGAAGGGAGTTCATTTGAAATAAAGGAGGACCCGCTCTTCAATGACAAGAAGAAAAGACCATCCTATATGCGTCTTTCCAATCTATACACTGAATCCCAACATCTTAAGGACGTAGAAAATTATGCTGCCAAAACTTATCTTTCCTTTGCCAAACTAATGTCTATGTGTTGCTGCAATGACTTTATTCTTCCACGCTTTCATGAATATGAGGCACACGAACACGCAACACTCCGACCAAAAAGACAAACCTTCTCTACGACGCCCTTGCATTCTCCTAGTTCATCTACGCCCACGGTTAAGCGATAACGCCATCCAACGCTGAATACAAAGTCACCTAATGCTCGCAAACAAAAGAACAACTAAAATCGAAGGACGACAACAACAACCAAAACCCTCATGTCAATTCACGAATAAGACAAAGTATATGCAAGCGCAAGTTAGGCAAATATGGGTTAGAAAAACCATAATCCCACCTCCTCAAACAAATCACAAAGGAAAAGCTAAATTAGATCCAATACAACCTAATTTAGACCCCACATTTCCCGTTAAGCGCATGAAAATTTTACTTGTATCACAAGAAGGTCCCGTCCGTAAACGGGGAACCAACGTTTGCTAATGATTGCAGGTCTGTCATGTGTGGTATCTAGACTCGGGTTGCTCCACACACATGACGGGGAACAAGGAGCTGTTGAGCAACTTCTCCGAACGCTATCTCGGAAGGGTCTCCTTCGGAAACAGTCAAATGGCGCCAATTCTCGGAACTGGTGATCTCGTCCATGACAAACTGACGATTAAGGGCATCTCTTATGTCGAGGGTTTGAGCTATAATCTCTTCAGCATTGGTCGTTTCTGCCACAAAGGATACAAGTTTCTCTTCGAATCTGACATCTGCAGCATTATAGATGCCTCGGGACAGCTCTTCTTTCTGGAACGCGCACGTCTCACCTTTACGTACTCATCTTACGACCTCTCGACCAATATGCCTTCTCTCTCGAGCTGCACCCAAGTTGAACGATCTATGGCACCGACGTCTTTCACATCTCAATTTCAAGACCATCAACAAACTGCGTCAGAATAAACTCGTCAACGGTCTACCCCAACTGACATATCATAAGGAACACCTCTGCTCTGCCTGTGAATTGGGGAAGATGAAGCGATCGTCTCACATATCCAAGGAAACACAGTCCTCTAAGCTCATCCTTGAGCTCTTACACATGGATCTATGTGCCTAATGCCTACGGCCACACTCGGAGGAAGACGGTATATTCTTGTGACTGTCGACGATTTTTCACGCTACACGTGGACGAAACTCATTCGTACAAAGGATGAAGTTCCTGATATAATCATCGAGTTTGTTGTTACGTCCCAAACTCTTCATCAACAGAAGGTTCGGATTATCAGAACTGACAACGGAACTGAGTTTAAGAACAAGAAGCTCAGTGATTTCTATGCCACTCAGGGCATCACCCAGCAGTTCTCAGCTGGGAAGACTCCGGAACAGAATGGTGTCGTTGAGCGTAAGAATAGGACACTAGTTGAAGCAGCCAGGACTCTCCTCATCCAATCCGGACTTCCTCATTCTCTTTGGGGCGAAGCTATTCAAACGGCTTGTTACACACAGAACCGGGCTTCCATCCACAAGAGATTCAACCGCACCCCATACGAGATGCTGAATAACCGTCGTATCCCCGATATATCTTATCTAAGGGTCTTCGGTTGCCGATGTTTTGTGGCCAATGATCGCCAACATCTTGGGAAGCTTGATCCAAAAGCACTTGAAGGCATCTTTGTTGGATATTCGCTGAACTCAAAGGCATTCAGAGTCTATCTTAGAGAGAACCGATCAGTAATAGAGAGCACAAATGTCACCTTTGACGAAAGCGAAGGCGACCTCATGGCTTCTGCTCATATCAGTCCAGAACCAGGTCTTCTACAGTCGGTAACAAAAGGTCACCTTTCAACAACGGGAACTTCCTCATCTGAGGACAATTCTGGTGAACTGGATCTCGACCTGCTCTTCGAGTACTTCTATCGAGTCCCCAAGACTCCCGTCGCCACCACTCAAACTACCCCTGCACCCACCCCACCTACACCACCAGCTATTGGCAATGATGTCGTCCCGCCAAACTTGGATGATCTCAATCTCAACGAAGACGACATTTTACCCAACCCTGGGAACATTGCTGATCCTGATGCTGAACCTTCTCAATCTACTATGATTGAGATCTCTTCTTCGGACACCGGACCCCAATCTAATGAACCTCCAACCGATACAAATGCGGCCAGCTCCTCTCAGACCAACGTACCACTTTGGGCTCGCTCTCATCCTACAGATCAGATTATTGGGGATCCCACATTTGGTGTCTCGACACGCTCGGCTACGATGAATGAAAGTCTGTTTGCTTGCTATCTCAGTCAAGCCGAACCATCACGAGTAGCTGAAGCTCTCAACGACCCTGATTGGCTGATTGCAATGCAGGAGGAAATAAATCAGTTTGAACGTTTACAAGTTTGGGAACTCGTACCACGACCTCATAATAGATCCATTATCGGCACAAAGTGGATTTTCAAGAACAAAAAGGATGAAGACGGTGTTGTCATCCGCAATAAAGCAAGACTTGTGGCTAAGGGGTACAACCAACAAGAAGGCATCGACTACGATGAAAACTTCGCCCCAGTTGCCAGGATCGAAGCCATACGAATTTTTCTTGCCTTTGCTGCTCACAAGAACTTTAAAGTCTACCAAATGGACGTGAAGACTGCATTTCTGAATGAATTTCTCAAAGAAGAAGTGTACGTTGATCAACCTGAAGGGTTCTTGAGCGAAGAGTTTCCTCATCACGTATATCGACTCTACAAGGCCCTCTACGGACTAAAACAGGCTCCCCGAGCTTGGTATGACATCCTTTCAGACTTCCTTGTTCAGTCTGGATTCAAGAAAGGATCTCTGGATACAACTCTCTTCACCAAGCGGAGTGGCCCGGACATCATGATTGTACAGATTTATGTCGATGACATCATTTTTGGATCGACTGAACCACAACTGTGTGAAGAGTTCGCAGAATTGATGAAAGAGAAATTCGAAATGAGCATGATGGGCGAGCTGAATTTCTTTCTTGGTCTTCAAGTAAAGCAACTCCCCGACGGAATCTTCATCAACCAGTCCAAATACATCCATGACATCCTCGAGAAATATGGAATGAAGGATGCTAAGACTGCTGCTACACCTATGTCACCCTGTGGCCGACCCGACGCAGACCCATCTGGTGCTCCCGTTGACCAAACCATCTATCGTGGGATAATAGGCTCTCTTCTGTACCTCACTGCTAGTCGACCGGATATCGTTCTCTCGACAGGAATCTGCGCTCGTTTTCAGGCTACACCGAAGGAATCCCATCTCACTGCTGTCAAAAGGATTCTCCGCTATCTCAAAGGAACACCCAATCTGGGTTTGTGGTACCCCACTCGATCGGACTTCAAACTGGTTGGATTCTCTGACTCGGATTACGCAGGATGCAAGATGGATAGAAAAAGCACCTCTGGAGCTGCACACTTCTTGGGCGGTAAACTCGTGAGTTGGTCGTCTCGAAAACAAAACTGTGTCTCAACTTCGTCGACGGAGGCAGAGTATGTCGCCGCCGCTAGTTGTTGTTCACAGCTTTTGTGGATGAGAACCCAACTGCGAGATTTTAATTTTCATGTTGATAAAATTCCCATCTATTGTGACTCAAAGAGTGCGATTGCGATGACAAGTAATCCGGTACATCACTCAAGAACGAAACACATAGATATTCGTCACCACTTCATCAAAGAACATGTCGAACAAGGGACGATTGAATTGCACTACGTCACAACCGAAGATCAACTGGCCGACATTTTCACAAAAACCGTTGGATGTCAAACGATTCCAACACCTAGTGACTATGTTGGGCATTTTGAATATTCAGTTGTGATCAATCGACCCTACATGAACTTTGATAAAGTGTACATATTTCCTTCTCCACTTCACTCCATTTTCTATGTGTCTTCTGAATTATATCTTTTGAGGGGGAGTTTTCGATTAAGGGGGAGCTTCTGATATTTCCATTATTTAAAAAAGGGGAGTTTTAGATTAAGGGGGATTCTGATTTGCTAAAAAAAAAAAATGGTTGAAATTTAAGTTTGGTCAAACTGAGTCAAAATTGGACCGATTAAAATGTTCTTGAATTTTTAAAATTCTGGTCAAACAGGGTCAAAATTGGACCAATTGAACTCAATTGGACCAATTTGAGGTCTTTCAGAATCAATTTCCAAACGAATTCGGTCAAATTTCGATGGTTAAAATGTAAGGAGTTGAAATGAATTCATTCAAATTAAACATGGTCAAAATCAAGTCGAACTTTGGATTTGAAATTCAATCAATTTGAAATACCAAACATTCTTTTGACCAAGCACTCGCGACCAATTCTCACCACATACTCAATCTCGATAGCCAATCGAAATCGAACAAGTCGACTAACTCAATAGTCAAGTCACAACCTCCTAAATCCAACCCATTAACATTTTCAAAACTAATCCAAAATTTCACAAAACCCTCAAATAATTCGCAACCTTAACGTTTTTCACAATCTAAAATTCTCCGAGAAAATTCAAAAATTTCGCAACCTTTTTTTCAAAAATTCGCACTCCTCGCATCGTCGTCGGTCGTCAAATCTGCATTCAAAAACCGTTTCCTGCTAACTCCATTGTCGCAAATCAGCTTTTCGGTATGAATACTCCTCAAATAACCCAATTTTGTTCGTTTTATCCTGTTTTGCCCCGTTTTGATAAATCTGTTAGGTTTAAATTAAATTTCTCGGCTTTAATCGGACGTATGTTAGATTTATAATGTTTAAAACCCCCAAATATGCTTTGCCCGTCCAATTACAAGTCGATTGAGTCCAGATTATTGAATTTGGTTAAGATTTGAGTAGGTCTAAGGCAAAATCATTGCGTCATTTCGCAGGTTTTCGCACTGTGTTCTTCACCGAGAAAATTCTCAGAAAATGCTTTTAAACGTTAGATTTCGCTGCTACAGTGAGCTAGGCCCCGCGAAAGTTTTTTTTTCCGAGAAATTTCTTGTGCTACACTGACTAAGGACCCGCGAAAATATTCACCGAGAAAATTTCCAGAAAATTGCTTTAAAAAACCAGTTTTTCGCTGCTATAGTGAGAAATGTCCCGCGAAAATTTTTATCCGAGAAATTTCTTGCGTTAAAATTTTCGCTGAGTGACTAAGGTCCCGCGAAAGCTTTATCCGAGAAATTTTTTGCGTTAAAAAAAATAAAAAAAAAAATTTTATTCGCTGCTACACTGATCATGCCCCGCGAAACTTTCATTTCCTCACGTTAAATTTCTCTGCTATAGTACGTGAAATCCTGAGAAAATTTTATCCGAGAACTTATCTCCCAGTCATTAAGAAATTCCGCGGCTACAGTGAGTAAAATACCGCGAAAGTTTTATGCAAGGAAATTTTCCATGCGTCAAAATATTTCGCTGCTACAGTGAGCCATGCCCCGCGAAACTTTCATACCCTTCATCTCATATCACATCTTTTCGCATGCGAAATTTTTATAATTTGCGAAACTTTCCACTACATGCGAATTTTTTTTTCTTGCAAGATTTTCCATTTCATGCGAAATTTTACTCTAAAATGTGAATTTTTCTCGACATGTCTATGTGCTATACTTAGCAAATTTTCTCATTACATGCGAAAAATTTGGACAACTTGCGAAATTTCCTAACTTGCGAAAATTTTCAATACTTGCGAAATTTTACTCAATCTGCGAAAATGTTCTCTCGACATGGCTATGTGTGATAATCAGTGAATTTTCCCATTGGATGCGAAAATTTTGAACAACTTGCGAGATTTCTTAACGTGCGAAAAATTCTCTCATAACACATGAACATCTTCATACCTGAAATTTTTCTAAGGGGGACTCTAAGTTAGCTTTGATTTGAATTTTATTTTTAGCTTTGCAAGTTTGGGCAAACTTATGTTTCCTTTTTATCATTTCACCCACAACTCGCTTACATCATAGTTCTCACAATCTAATCCATACTAATCATGTTATAATTACTATCAAGCACAGATATGACCAACAAAAATCAAGATACAATTGAAGCACTTGAGGCGGCGGCGATCCAAAGGGACATCGCTCGCATCGAGCTCAATATGCTAACCTATGTCCCACCGATCGAGCAGGTCTTCCCAACAAGTCAATGGGCTGCCTGATACCAAACAACTACATGGTGGACTTGGACAACTTTCGGTGCGATGCCCCCATCATTATAGAAATCCTCAAAGGACACCCACTTCGCCACGCCCTCACTCATGGCGAGCCAGAGAAGCACAAGTGTATCTTCAACAATTCTGGCATACGTTGCAAATAGCTGGACCACTCCACCTTGCTAAAACCTTATCCACCAAAATCGATCAAGAAACGGTGGTCCTCACTCGCAAGATAGTCCAAGAAGTGCTTCAACTCCCTGTCTACTCACCCTACGATCCACTACCGACGCACGAACAACTCATTGAAGACATTGACAGACTGGGCTATCAACCAGAAAACAAGAAGAAGGGCCCACTTGTCCTCAGTGAAGTCACCACGCGCAATCTACCTCAACCCTGGCGAACACTGTACCTGCTGGTGAACAAATGCATGTCAGGGAAGCATGCTGGTCAGGACCGCGGAAACTTTCAAATCCTCACCATCCTAACCGGCATCGCCCACAACCGCAAGTACAACTACGCCGACATCATCTGGATGGATCTCGTCTCCATGATCCAACGTCGCGACCGGGAAGTCGCCAAGGGAGTCACAAACCGCTTTGTCCCTTACATGCGGTGGCTCCCAGCTCTCATCAAATATTTCCGCTTGCACACCACCAACATCCGCATCCGCCCGGCAGCGGAACACTTCCCAATCCCCACTGTCGAGAAGTTCGCCAAGAAAAACACTCCGGTGAAAGATCGACACGCCATGATAATCCCGGACGACGTGCTCGCCTACGCATCTTTCCGCGAAAGCCCATCCACTATCCACTGTCCCTACGGCGCAGATCAACCCCACTGCTCCTAACCCCGGGACTAGCCGAAACCCCACCACCACCTCCAAAAAGTCATCGAGTCGCGCCGCATCCTCTTCCACCCGCGTTCCGAAAAAACGGTCGCGTGAGGATGACGTAAGCCGCCCCACGGAGCGTCGATCGAAACAAAAACACGATCGACCTCCTCAGCCACAGATAAGCCGAGCCGAACCAATAGGTACAGGAGGTGATGTGTTCACCTCCCGAGTAGAAGACGTGGCATCTGGCTCAACCACGCAAACGACCCCACCAACCACTTATTTCCTCTCTACAGGAAGATATTTCATTCCACGAGGAGCCACGTATACCATCGACATCCCACTTGGAGATGATCGATGTTGAAACAAGCAGTCCCTCGCCTCAGACTGCATCCTCTTCATGCACATCGAGTATAGTGCCTCACTCCCCATAGTTTCATACGTTTCTAGGACACATACACCTTCTACCGCACTACAGAGCCTTCGTGACTCTGTCAGAACGCTCGGTGATGTCTCTGTGACTGAGAGCGGAAGACTAGCACGGCCAACATCACAACAACCGTGAGCCTAGGCCATCATTCGATTGAGTCTGTCTCATCGATGATGCCAACGGGAAGTCTGAGTGACCCCGTCTTTTTCCGTCCTGTGCAAACGGGCGGCCGATCGGCTATATTCTCCGATTCGGTGTCAGTTGGATTTCTTCGTGATTCCAACTGTTAAATTTACCCCAATTCGTCACCGAGACCGCGCTAGAGACACGTCTTCAAGAGTTTGCAAAGACTCTTGAGGCGTCAATTCTCGATAAAGTCTACGCGCGTCTCGATGCGTCCACCATCGATAAAGGCAAAGGTGTGGCCCCGGAGACGCCACCACCATGCAACATACGGACGCAGACGCTGTTCTCTCCTCCATTTCCGCCAAGGAGCTCTTCTACATCCTCAGAGCAAGATTCGAGTCAATGACGGAACTGGACGAGGAGGAACAGCAGATGAAGAAAATCATACTCAACCCATGACTTGCCGCACTCAAGGCGAGTCCAGCGGGATCAGGCGCGACGATCAAGACGATGATCAAGATCGCCGCGAGGGGGAGAATAGGCAGCTAGGCCAACAATCCCAAGGACTATGCACTCGACGCCGCCCTCCTCCTCTGGACCTGAAACGACGCCCGTAACAGAAACCTCACACCCCACTAGCCAAAAATCCCACCTTATTTACCTGAGCCACTAGCCAAATCACCCTCACCACCACCCACTACCATCTCCGAAACTCTAATCGTCACATCGGCGTTAGAGACCACCTCCACACCGTCTCCATCCACCATCTCAGAACCTCTAACTGTCACATCGACGTTAGAGGCCACCACCACATATACACCACCCGACACCAAATCATCCTCGCCAAAACCATCACCTCAACCGAACCACCAGAATCTCCACCACAACCATCCCCACAATCCACAAACTCCTCCGACGCAACACCCTCGCCACCACATAGCCATACCCCTCTCAATATCGATTCCAACCTGGCTTCCGAGGACGTCTACTGCGCACAGAACGAGATCGAGGCCTACATCTTTAACAATGAATGGCTGTACACACCCGCCGATGCAGTAGCAGCCAGGAAGTTGGTGGAAAACGCTCGACGTCTGCTAATGGAAGCCTCGCTTACGCTGATCAACACCGAAGACGATGAGAACGGAGAGGAATACGACGCTGAACCTGCCGAGCTCGAGAACATCCTACAATTCAAGCGCAGCAAAATGAGGCTCCTGCTGCTCAAACGGATGTGCCCAGGTGGATATACCGGAAGCACCGTGGGAAAACAAAAAGATCACGCGCCATTTCAAGAAGAGATCAGGAAGAGGATCTGGCGGCGCAAGGAGCAGATCATCACAACCTTCGACGAGTATGAGCTGATGAACATCCAAAATTGGAGCGAGGAAAAGAAGAAGCTCTATCAATGGAGCTTCTTTGCCACAAGTGCACAAAGAGGACGCTATCCGATGAGGAAAACATCGCTCTGGAAATGAATCGGGCCCCATCTGCAAAGTCACTGACCTCGCCAAGAGTCGAAAGGACCTGTCCATTATCCAGTATTCACAGTAATGAGGCAGGATGAGAGCTACTGTGAAGTCAGTGAGGCGGACTTCAAGTTTCTGCGCCTGGGTTACCTGTACAGCATGCTGGAATCCTTGAAACAGTTCAGACTCGTCCTCAGAAGTTCGGGACATCTCGTACGAGCTAAACTGGTCACCATGGGATATGTGGCTCTCAAGCGCCACATGCTCCGACAGGTCAGATTCTTCGCCACCCACGATCTGCAGATGGCGATGGAGCACAAACTGAAGAAGGTGAATCTGACTCGCCCATCTTTCAAGAATGCGGACGACTACCGAGAAGGCGATGTGATGACGGAGACGATCCGGCGGTCGCCTACTCGAAACTACAAGGGAAAGATGAGGCTGCTGCGCTGCTCCGAAGTGGCAAAATTCTCGGATGGGACGTCACCATCATCCAAGATAAACTCATGAGGATCTGCCGCATCTTTCGGAAGAAGATCCTCTCTGCCGATCCAAGTTCGCGAAGCTCATTAACACTATAGCTGATCGAATGGTCCTTCGAAGGAATCTCCGCGCCTTCGAGTTCGAGCTAGGACTTCGCGAAACACTCACACGTAATCCACCATCACAATCCAACGCCAAGATCCAAGACTCCCAACAATGACACAAAGGGGGAGATTGTTAGGATATTTAGTGATTGTGTCAATAGTTTAAGTCTTGGGATTTATATTGAAATTATCCTTTTAGCTTGGGCTTTGGACTATAATGAATTAGTTAACTTTAGTGATTGGGCCTTATATACCTAGGGTTAATATGGTATATAAGGTGTTACCAACACTATTGAAAGGTAATCAAAGATCAAAAGGCTTATCCATTTTTCACACAATACACACACTTGAAGGTGAGAACCTCTCCTTTTCATTCCATCAAAGCCTCTTTGATTCCTTGTTTGGTGCCAATCGGGACCAACATTTCTGTTTTGGATTATTCAGAATATTGAAGTGTGCATGTATAAGGGTTCTAATCCTCTTTCTCCCTTCATCTCTATAACGAACGTGACTGATAGATAGAAAATTCAGAGCTGTTTCTTCATTCTAGGCTCCAATTTCGGTCTTATATCCTTTCCCAATTTAAGCGTGTATTAGTTGGTATCAGAGCGTCGATTCTGATCTCTGAACGGCTCGAAAATATCAGAAGGAATTGGGTGTGTTGAGCTATGCAAGGAAGTGCGATGCTCCGTGGCCAGATGGAGGAGAATAACGCTTCCATCGTCGAGCAACTGAACAGCAGATGATCGCGGTAATGGTGAGCAAACCATCCGACGTGGTTGTGTCAGTGCACATGAAGATGGATGAGCATGCTAGTCCGGAGGGGGCTTATGAAGAAGAAGAGATGAAAGATCCGAAGGATGGTGACGGGAAAATGGATGAGTATGGTTGGTTCGAAGGAAACTGATGAAGAAGAAGAGATGAAGGATCCTACTGAAGATTCTTTGATCGATTATCAGGTATCAATGCACGAGATATTACATGATTATAATACTATGAGAGTCGCTAGTAATGTCAATGGCAAGCCTCTGCACGCAATGATAAATACGGATAGAACTGATAATCTCTTAGATTTGGAGGGGCTAGAAGGTTTGGGTGTAAGTCGGAGCAAATCAGCCTTTCCTCGTGGCGGTGGCTGTGACTGTGGCGGCTGAGAGCAAATTCTACTGCTCTTACGTGTGCAAGAACGGTGGAAAGTACAGGACACACCGTTCGCCCCAACTGTTCATGTTACAAAGGATGATATTGCAAGAGGAGGCTCACCGTAGTACGCAGATTTTTGTAATTGACAAAGGGGGAACTAAAGAAGCGAAACGAAGGGGTTGGAGGAGTATCAGGGTCTTCTTGCAGAGCCTATCAAGCTTCCTCCCGACCGGGCTGATGACCATTCCATAGTTCTCAAAGAAGGTACTTCTACAATCAATGTCAGGCCATGTAGATATCCCCAATACAAAACCTGATATGTTTTCAAGGTTGGAACAACCACCAAATGCACTTGAAGATAGCTTTTGAGCTGCCCAAAGAGAATCAGTTGTTCGTGAAGAAGATTCAATACGATTTTGGGGCTCAATGGGTGGAACATTTAGGACATATAATAATCGAAGGGGAGCAGTGTTTACCAAGGTTCAAGTTATGGTAGACCGACCAACATGAAAAACGCTGAGGCAATTGTTAGGATTTTTAGGCCCCTGTGGTTTA
>JAPQWV010001484.1:0-86000 GCA_027422505.1 Craterostigma plantagineum | reverse complement strand
CAATGGCCCAGCTCTTGGCAGTGAAGGCCTATCAGTCGCCTTCGGAACTTTAGGCACGTTCATTTTTGCCTTGCCCTTTTTCTTAATCATTCTTTTTGGCTTATTGGGCTTGGGCTTGTTCGACTTAGATCTTATAGACCTTATAGTCGCAACAAGTGCAACCTCTTTTCCCTTCCTTTCTTTAGCTCACGCTGAGTCTGAACCAACGTGTTCATGAGTTCAGGAAGCAAAAATCGCCTATCGCTCAGATTATAGTTTATAATAAACTGAGCAAATGAAGCTGGGAGTGACTGAATGATCAGGTCAATCTGAAGCTCGTTGTGAATGGGACAACGAGAGAGATTAGTTCCTCGATGTACCCAATGAGCTTACGCACATGTGTTGCGACATCTGCGCCCTCAGTCATCTTGGTATGAAAGAGATTGTCGGTAGCACGATATCGAAACGATCTCAACTGCTCGTCGTACAACTCCTTCAGATGGATCAATATCTCGCGCATTTGCATACCCTCATGCTGGCGCTGCAGATCATTATTCATCCCAGCTAACATATAAGCCTTGACACGGGCACTATCAGCCATCCATTTGGCATAATATTCCCTGTCAGCTTCACTCGCACCCTCTTGGGGTTCAAGTGGTATGGGTCCCTCAAGGACATACTCTAGGCGTTCCAGAGTGAGGACCCTCCAAACGATTTTGCGTGATCTGTAAATTGAATGGTGACGTCATTTTGTATACAAACAAGAAAGAAAACAATCTGCAGAAAAATAAAGCATTGAAGGGGTCAACGTATTATTCTACAAGCACAAATAAGGACTTTAACAATTTGGCTTGGCTCCCACTATTTTTCTCAAAATCCCATTCTCCCGATAGAGATTTCGGAAACCTCGTTGATAGTTTCATAGTGGAGTTGATTTCTCCGCTCCGCAGAAATGAGCCTCAACCTAACAGTTTGTTGGCCCATAACTCGGACGGCGCCGTGTCCCACACGAATCCATAGATGAACCCATGTCTTACACGAGTCCATCTCATGAGTGTTCAACAACTTTGTCTCCGGTCAGGAACCCTCACCCTAACAGGAATAATTGGGAAATAACCGTCTAAGTGTGACCTATCAACGTCTGGCTCAATCCTAACATTTAGAAATTCCCGCCCATAGGATAACTCTTTATAAGGCGTGAACATGTTTCGGAGAGCGGCGTTTAGACAGTCACCCAAAATATCCACGCCGAGAGTGAAATGTTTGGCGCCGATAAATCGGAACAAACCGCACATATACCCAAGTCGTTTCAATAATGAGCTTGACTTTATCGTCTTAACGCACCGGACCAACTACAACAAGAGTGAGATGATTGGCGCCGATAACTCGGAACAAACCGCACACGACACTCAAGCTGCAATGGTTTCGAGCTTGATAGAAGACAGGAACTCCGTCCCTTTACCCACTTAGTATTTAGTCAAACCGGGAGAATATGCCTCACACACATAAGCACTTAAACACGCACGTAACGTGAAACAAACATGCAAGTATTCGCGGTAAACCTAGTTTGCGTACCATCTGCGTAGACTATTTCTACTCTACTACATTTATTTTTATAAAATTACATCTCTTCTCTTCAGCTTCGCACTATGTTCTCGAGCGACCTCCAAGTCTTCGAACGGCCTCTCGTGGACCCGTGTCGTACTCGTACGGCCATCGTACAAAAATTAATTTTTTCTAAATATTAACTAAAGTCCCGGACAACCCGTATATCAACGAATAAATTATAAACCGGGGGGAACCTTGTCACCCTTAACATATCACCCGGAAATAAAGCCTAAGTCCACGCCGACGTCTTAATACGTGTCATACATACATGCATACAACATAAACACGTTCACGACAACAAAATGCTCAAAGAAACCGAAACAAAATTTGGGCTAGTCCTAGACTTACGAGCCCAGTGTCAAGTTATGAACCGTCAGGAGACTCCACTAGGGTTTTCTCTCCACGTTGCTACGCTACGTCGGACCGCTCGCAACTAGGCAAACTCCGACCAAGCGAGCACTCGGTTTACAAACTCGAACTAAGTACAACTCATGCTATGACGCTCGAGCGACTTAGTGACGTGCACAACTGAGTTCGTTTCGGACTTGTTTATGTCGTTTCTTAGAACTGAGCCTATGGCTCTGATACCACTGTTGGGAAACCCCGGGTGACCCGAGGCCTCGCCCCGGATTCAGCGGAATTTAAAAATTTTCCCGGGTTCCCCTTACGGTTTCCCTAGGATACTCGGTTAAATAAAGAAAATGCATGTATGACACAGATAAAGGAATAGAGATCTTACCCTCGTTGCGAAGATCCTTAGCTCCCGTAGCTCACGAACTGTGCCGAAGAGAGTCACGCCGATCCCGTGACATACCACAAACTTCACCTCCCCAAGGATGGCTAGAGGAAGTAAAGAATGTTTTCATAAAGATGTGTTTTTGGTGTGTTTGATTTACTAGAAACTCAAGCACACTTAGGGTTTTCTCTAAGACAACCTAAGGAGCTCTCACCACTCTCTAAACTCAAGTTTTTAGTGTGAGAATGTATGGAATTATCATATGGACGAAATTAGCTCAATGCCTAATCATAAAATTCCATTTTCAACCTTGAAAATGATTTTAACCTTAATTAAATGAGATCATGTCCTACATGACTCACATCTTGTTTGATTCCTTTGATTTATGTCATCTAATGACTAGACATTGTCCCACAAGTCTAACAAAAGAACAAGGACCAAAATTGGATTTGATTTGGCTCAAATTTGAGCCAAAAACTGTCCGTCACGGCCTGGTCAAGTCTGTCACGGCCGTGACACTGTCTGGGCAGAAAACGAGCTCACTGCCATGTGTCACGGCCACATGCAAAGGTTGTCACGGCCGTGACTGCCCTGACAGCTTTGCGTCAGTTTCGTATTTTGATCCGATCGAGGGGTATGTCCGATTGCCCTGAAATTTTAGCCATAGTTAAAAGACTTACCAATCTTGACTCTGACCAAAGGAATTCTCAATCCGAGGTCTAGATTGTGAGATGTGAATTTTTTAAGCTACTGCAACTTTGCAGACAGGCTTCACGACTGTGACAAGCCTCGCTCATCGTTGTGAACCCTATTTACGCCTCATTTTTCATCACTTTGTTCCGTGAATTTACGTCCATATAAATACAATTTCTAAAACTTGTATTCAATATTTTTATTAACATCTCTAAGACTGTTAAATCTATTTACATCTCATAATAGTTAGGCACTATCACAGTGATAATTTTTAAGCCCGACTCTCTTGGTTCGTCTCAACCCGGCAAGGGAGGAATCCAAGAATTCGGTAAGCGCCTAGCCTATCCTGCGGTAATGAATAGATCCCGTGTTGAGCACGATATTCGATCTACGAACAGACTATAGATTATCGTCCTTCACAAATGTCCCATTCGAGTGAGAGTTATGGTTACGTCAAACTCACTAGACTTGACTCTATGACTAATTCGTGACTGACGAAATTACTAAACTGCTCCCCACGTCCCACGTGAGTCAGTTTATAGCTTCGGCCGAAGACTTTGTAATTTTCCGTCCACGAATATACATAGGACATATATCTCGGTTACTAACGAGATAGTGAATCCCTCACGATAGTCTAAGCACGGCAGTTACCCTTTGTTGTCAAGACCGCATGTCGCTGCAGACCCATGTTCGTCCCCAAACTTGATGGGCCTAGCATACTAGTGACATATCAAGACCCCAAAGTCAACTCCATCAAAGACCCTTCGGTCTAAGGTCCACACACACTACTATAGTCAATCGATCGATCATTGACGCTACCCAGAGTAACGATAAGGTCCATGTGATCGTCGATTGTGAGTCGTGTCCAAGTACAAGTCAATCCCCTGATTCAAATTATACCAATGTTATGACCTCCCCCAACCAAGCGAATGATTGGCACAACCATATAAGAGTCGTCAACAAATAAGTCGTAATTGACGCTCAGTCACCCTACTAAGGTCTAAGACTTATGGACTAAATTAATATCGGAGAATAATAGCTCACCGGTGCCCCTCTATCATCCCATGAGAATCATTGACTAAACTCACGGTATATGGGATTTATTTATTTACCGTCTCACCGGATGCCTAGTAAGACTTAATAGGTAAATAAATAATATGCCTTTCAAAGAATAAATAATAAATATAAATTCCATTCATAGTATAAGAATACATTATTCAAATACATAGCGAATAATACATCGATTATTAAATACATGCCCTATTCATTACATCCTCGAATGGCATTCCGAGGGCACATCTCTAACACCGTCGCACCCCCTCGAGTCGCAACCGCCCCCGTCGCTGCGGCCCTGCCGCTCTCAATAACTGTCCCGCCGTGTCGAAGCTGTCCCGCTTCTCGTAGCTTGCTCGCAGCCCGGTCACCGCCTCTCGTAGCCACGCCCTGTCGAAGCTGTCTCGCTTCGTTGAGAGATCTACTCGACTAAAAGCGAATCGTTTCGGTCGGGATGGTAACGCAGCGAAGTCCATTGAAGGATCGGGCGCCACCAGTCACCTTGCGAAGAAAATTGTAAAGTTTGTATAATATATGTCATTACTATATATTACTACTTAACTTGATTGAATTATATTTGTTGACAGGCTGCGAAGAACAATGGAGTCCTTACTAAGCTGCACGAGGTTTATTTAGAGAATAACACGAAGAAGGATAAGACATTCGTCGATGAGAAAGCTCGCAAAAAGATGGTTAGTAATGTAGTTTGTTATCTATTATTGGCGTTTAAATTGAAAAGGTTGTCTTGGATTCGTGTTTGATGTTGTAAATCTTATTGACGTATTACTTTAGAGTTGTTGTTGATTGTTGTTTTTGAGAAGTATGATTTTGTGTTGTAGGGATGATCATTTTATAGAGGTGGTGCTGCCGAAATTTTAAATGACAAATGTATGTCTTATAATGTTCTTATCTCACGGGAAGACTTTGAAGCTCTCAAGGCATCAAATCCATCGATTTCAGACGCTCAAGCATTTTACAGGATACCTGGAGGTTGGACGAGATTTCAGAACGTACCCGGCATGGGTAATGCTTCAGAGATGTTTTTCGAGACACCTTCACAGCCATCGACATCGAATTCGAGTAGGTATATGCCATCTCAGAATATAAAGCTGCAGGAGCCGTTGTAGGCTACACAGACCACTCTCGCCACGTTGCAGTCGTGATTCGAGCAGTTCTTGCAGCGCTATGAAGGTGAGTCGCGTGGATCAGACAATGCCTGCGATCGAAATATATTGTGGACGAGACACAGACATGCGGCGCTGCAGCGTCGCAAAACATTAATGTGCGTCGCCACGATGATTTTCCAGAAAGGGTGCAGCGGTCACGGCTTGGCTTAGGTTTTAGTAGTTATGTTATTTCTCGAACCTGCTTTTATTGTTTTGACACTTCGTTTTTATGTAGACGATGTTGTTTGTGGATGAAATTTCTAATATTACTTGCCTTGATGTTTATTTATTTATTAATTTTTTAAAAAACTAAATAGAAAAATTGAAAAAAAAAATTATTAAATGGATTTTACTGACTAACAATGTAGTTGATGTTATTCGGGAAGTACCGACTACAAACCGTAGTCGGAACGTACCGACTACAAATCTTAGTCGGTAAGTAGTTGGCACCGACTACGTGCCGCCTACATATTATTTACCGGCAGCCTATTAATCGACTATAAATTGCACTCGGTAAGGTAGTCGGTAGGCCCACTAGCGACTACATCGAGGGTTTGCCTGACTAAGATCTATAGTCGGTAGTGTCGTTTTTTTTGTAGTGGTAGTACTGTACATTACCAGGCACAACTCTTCTAGGAAATTCCAGCCCCATCTATAAATATGGATGTTCACTTGTTCATTACCTACCGAGCAACACCTGGAATGTTTTAGTGAAATGTAAGTCTTAGTAATCCCATGAGTTTCCTTCTCTCGATGTGAAATATACTTGGTATATTCCGTACTGTAAAAATTTGAGAGTCTGGAAAGGATCCAGTAAGTTGATCCATAATTTGGAGTACTCCTATTATGAGATGGTTGCCATATTCTGTAAGCATCTTATGCGGGTAATATTGTTTTAAGGACATAGCTTCTAACGCTAGCCAGGACATCAAAATAGTTTGCATCACGCGTACGATCATCTATTATTTATTAACTTATATGTGTATATATATAATATATATATAATACACGTACTCAGAGAACTTTTACTCAACAAAGGTTGAGATCTTACGCAAAGTAAGATCGGGGAACCAAATCAGTTGAATATGAGATGTAATATGGTTGACACAATCAGGGCACTCGAAGAACTTTTGACACTTAAAAATTTTTGGAGAAAACATTCATTTCAAAAATCATTCAAACCATTACATGATTACATGCGAAAAGCAAACTCGAATCTCACTTAGAAATTTTCAGACATAAATTTTGGAACTACTTTATCTTCCAAACTCTCACTTCATTTCGCTGAACTTGAAACAAACACAAGAAGATTGGACACTTCATTTCTCTCATCGACTAATAATCTTACTTTTGTCCAAATTCACAGATTCAAATAAATGATGACTTCTTCCTCCTCAACTCGCAATACTATCTACCCTCCACAAAAATGGGTACCTGTTAAGGAAAGTAACTTTGTCCTTGACTTGAACACTTTCAAGTGTCCGGACAAAGTTATTATAGCAATTAGGACACCCACTCTGGCCGGCTCTGACAATAACTGCCGAAGTCCCCGAACTCTACGTTCAACAATTCTGGGGGACTCCAGATTGCATCCATGTTAACTCGAGCATCAAACTCAAGGCCACCATCAACCGTACAAAGGTGACCCTTACGAAGGCGTTACTGAAAAAGTCATCCAACTTCCCATGCTGCCATCATATGGACCTTCCCACGGACGTCGGATTATTACACCACCTGAGGCGAGTCGGCCACATTCCCCACCCCATGCATCTCTCAAGCTATCATCTCTGCGGCATACCGCACCCGTGCAATATGCTTTTCGGGATAGTAAAAAGTGCCTGTCCCCAACACAACGGGTTTGACAGGTTCAAAACATCTTGAGTATCTACCATGCCATCATTACAACAGGAATATTGACTATGCCCACCTTCTTTGGAATGACCTAGTGGACCAGCTCAACAACAAAGGCAATCCGAAGAAGCCTCAAGTCATTCCTTATATACGATGGCTGCCACTGATCGAAAATCCATGGCAGAACATCCCGAGATCCCTTGACTTCCAAATGCGATGAACCATTCAGCACCGGCTCTAAAGTTCTTCCATAAGGCTTAGGAAAACACACAAGAATCTCCATGCCCACCAATGCCGACCCCAGAAGTTCTTCATCTCATAGCGGATCAAACAGACGGTGCCGTGGTCAAGTACCGTCTGATAACAACAGGCTAGCTCCCACGGCTCCAGCAGACCCAGCCGAGTCCAACCTTGGAGCACCACCGAGTGTCAGTGAGAGTCCAGTGAGCGAATCGGCCGGGGAATCCTCAGAAACCATCGATCTGAAGATGACGAACACGTTATATATGACAAAACGGGCACCCGAAGCGAGTAGAGACGGAAACAAACAAACGAAGCACCAGCTACGTCACCTGTGCCTTCCCCGGCCGCCATCCTAGTCACTATAAGCTGGGCTCACCCTTAGGTACAGACGTTGATTTGTTCAACGTCCGAGTAGAAGTCGACGCATGTAGCCCACCGAAGCACGAGCACGAGTCAACCTGTAATACCCGTAAAACTTAATACGGGATTTTGATGTGATCAATTATGTAATTTAGTGAATTAGGAACTTTGATAAAGAAGGTGAAGCTGTGGAACAATTAATCTCAAATTTTAAAAGAGTTAAATAAAGATACTAATAGTGGAATAATTAAAGGTGGCCTGTATTTTGTTTTCAAATTAAGCCAAAATGTTGAAAAATACATTTACATAATGAAGTTACTTAAGCTTGAGGGAAATCCCGTCATCACCACATTGTCCCATCATATGTGCTTTTGATAGTTTGGTACTTATCTAACATATCTAATATCAAAAAGGTCATTGAGTAAGAAACCCTAAGAGAAAATACGTTGAATAGAAGGGGCCTTCCAACGAAAACTGTGAATTCAACAACATAACGCGAGGGGGCGTGTTGAGAATTTCAGTCCCACATCGGGAAATTAATATCACCCGACTCAGTATATAAATCAAAGAGGCCTCTCCACCTAACACCAATTGGTTTTAGGATGGAACCCTCAATTTAACAGGAATCAATATGCTATTACGTGATTATATGAGACCTTTAGGAAGTTTGGATATTTAAAGTGCTTGGGAATCTTAGAGTTTTCCAATTTTAGGTCATATTTAGGTGTGTTTATATGAAGAGATGTTCATGAGAGTTTTGATGCTTTTTAAGGTGTACCACTTTCTGGAATTAGAATGATTTCTAAGATAATTTTAATGGTAGGTTAGCTTGGTGTTTTGAGGGTTTCCAGTGTAAGAACAGTGATGGTGTTTTAAAAGGTTTTCCGTATGAATTATCTAATGCTAGTGGTTAGTTTTTGATCTTGTTAATTTGGAGTCTTCGGCAATATTGAAAACTTTTCAGTATTTATGCTAGGTATGAGCTCATAGAATGTTTTCGGCCATATATGATGCATTAAGTTTTCGGCATCCATGTTTTCCGCATGACCTCATTCATATTAATGTTTTCGGCATGCAAGTGTTATCAAGAAACTTTTCGGCATTCATACAAGACAGTTTTCAGTATTTCAACTTGGGAAGTTAACGACATTTGACCACAAAGTTTGTCTCCTATGCTACCGTAAAATATGTTTTCCTTTTGTAGGTTTATGGATGTCTCCTTAGAGTCTGTGACGATAAGGCAACTGAGTTTTGCGAAGCGGTCCGTTCTTCCGTCGGGCAGAATACCATCGTGGTAGTCACAAATATCAGTCCGAAAATATTTGGAGGTATTGCTTTTTTTGTTTTAATATGATGTTGTTCACGATTTGTGTTGCTTGTTTATATTATTGTAATTATTTTAATTGTTATTATTATGCAGGAAATCTCTACTTAAATACTACTTCTTCATCGAAGTTGTACGTTGATTTATTGGGCAGAGGTGCCAGAATTATTATCTGAGGGTTAGGAAGAGGTGCCAGAATTATTTTGTGCATTGTTTATCTTTGTACGCAGGCTGATTGTATTGTTGATTTATTGGGCATGATGAATGCATTTCAGAGGCCAATCTCGGTATGATTAGCAGAAAGGAAGGCTGATTTGATGCCTTGCTGTGTTTCCGACCTACACGACTTCTTGCAGTGGGAAAAGGAGCAAGCATATCATGCAACTTGCCTTCGCGATTGTCAACAATTTTGTCCTACATTGCATTAGTTAATTCTTATGCTGATATTGAAAATTTGTTTTCAGGTTAAGAAATTTGCATGTGTTGCTAAGATAAGTGAGTATTGTCTAGGAGCAATAGGCATTATGGTGGAGTTGTATGTTCGTTCTGTAGGAACAATTCCTTGAGCTTGAGAAAATTAATGAAGGAAGTGCTAAACGAGTTGTAATGCGTGTTGTTATGCAGGGGTATGTATGCTTTCATGAATCATATTTCCTAACTGTCTCATACGCTATATTTCGTAAAATATGTTTTGTAGTTTTGGGGATGTCTCCCTTACGGTTTGGGACGATAAGGTGATCGACAAATGATAAATAAAATGAATACCTAGTTAATATCCCAGACGTGCGATAGGCAGTGGACCTATCGTTTGTAGTGCAGTAAAGTGAGTAAACGAGTATCAAACACGATAAATGGACTGATTACTAGTAATAACCTATCGACTCGATATCTAGCCTATAGTGTGCAGATTTTTCTATACTACGAATTATCCTAACAGACCAATCCTATGTCAACGAGAGATTAAGAGAACACGACTAAAACTGGTGAGAGTGCTTTCAAATAATAAAGATGTGCTCGGGATTCAGATCCCGTTAGGTACTATCGGCTAATAAAATATCGCTCCTACGTGATTCTTGACTAGATCGTAGTAATTTCCTACCCACTCACGAATTTGTTGTCGCCCTAAACGCTTGCGGGGATCTAAGATTCAACAATTACTAACGGCGAGGATCGAGTATTTGTGTCGCCCTATACTCGAGTCCTATCATCTAAGAACGGCCTAATCGTTGTTTAGCTGTCGCCCTATATGATTTTCCACGCATTCACTTTAACACATAGATATATTTAAGCGAAGAAACACTTTCATAGATAGATAAATAGTCAGAATACACGAGTCTCGATAAATATATGTCTTAAGCACGAATCGACCTAGCGTTCATCTACTCCCGAACACAGAGGGAATTTAGCTACTCATAATTGACAGAAAAACGACGAAAGAAATAGAGAACAAGGGCAGAGGAATCATAATCTTCCCTTCTGATTGATCTGGGATGGTCTCGAGGGATGATTCTTTTGTCTTGTTCAATTCAGCGTGGAAGCATTGTTAATTCGTCTCATGCGCTTTTGAAGGTGTTTCTCTGTTCTTGACGGCCCTCTTTTATCCCTGATATGTTAGGGTTGAGTTCTGGCAAGAGTTCCACTCGTTTTGAATCGAAATTGTCCCTTTATAGTGAAATTCAATACCTTCACGGCCTGGGACATGGGCCTTCACGGCCGTGACACTGTTGGGGCACAAAACAAGCTCAATGCCTGCTTTCACGGCCTCGTGCAGCTTGTGTCACGGCCGTGACACTTTCAACAGCTTTGCGACAGTTACGTATTTCTCTGCCAAAAGTTGGATAGAAATCTCGAATCTCGATCCGAGACAATAGAGATTGGAATCCCATGGAGTCGAACAATTTCCTGAATATACAATTCAGCGTAGCGTTCCATGGAAAAAGTAGAACTGATTGGAATGAAATGGGCTGACTTGGTTAGGCGATCAACAATCACCCAAATGGCATCGTGCCCTCTCGTCGTTTTAGGCAAACCAACGACGAAGTCCATTGTGATATGGTCCCATTTCCATTCAGGAATAGGTAGAGGCTGCAGAGTTCCAGCTGGTCGCTGGTGTTCCGCTTTGATCAGCTGGCACGTCATACATCTACTTACGAACGTAGCGATATCCTTCTTCATTCCCGGCCACCAATATATCATCCACAAATCTTGGTACATCTTGTAGCTCCCGAATGTACAGAGTATGTTGTTGCGTGGGCTTCTGTCATTATCGTTCGTCGTAACTCCTCGTCGTTGGGCATGTATAGCCGATTCTTGTATAATAAGGTTCCATCTGCCCGGATTTCGGAGTCTTCGGGTAGTGTATCCTTCGCCTTTAGATAGAATTCATCATCTTCTTGTGCTCTTTGAATTCGTTCTAGCAACGTCGGCGGAAGAGTCAGCGCTGCTAGTTTCGTTTCGACTTCGCCCAAATTGACTATTTCCACTCCAAGCCTGTGCAATTCCGTACTCATTGCTTTTCGACTAAGCGCGTCTGCGACTACGTTCGCTTTGCCCGGATGATAATTAATAACGCAGTCGTAATCTTTTACAAGCTCCAGCCATCGTCGCTGCCTCATATTCAGCTCTTTCTGGGTGAAGAAATATTTCAGGCTCTTATGGTCTGTAAAGATTTCGCACCTTTCTCCGTAAAGGTAGTGTCTCCAAATCTTTAAGGCAAAGACGACTGCTGCAAGTTCTAAGTCGTGGGTTGGGTAGTTCTTTTCGTATTCTTTTAGTTGTCGTGACGCATAAGCGATCACCTTCCCATTCTGCATTAGCACGCATCCTAGTCCGTTCTTCGAGGCATCACTATAGTCTGAGAATCCTCCAGTTCCCGATGGTATTGACAAAATAGGAGCAGAAGTGAGTCGCTTCTTCAGCTCCTGAAAACTTTCTTCACACGTTTCAGTCCACTTGAAAGGTACGTTCTTTCTGGTCAAATTCGTCAGAGTCGAGGCAATGCTAGAGAAGTCAGCTATGAACTTACGGTAATATCCCGCAAGTCCTAGAAAACTTCGAACTTCGGTCGGAGTAGTTGGTCATGGCCAATTGTTCACGGCCTCAATCTTACTTGGGTCCACAGAGATTCCATTCCCAGAAATCACGTGTCCCAAGAAGGCTACTTGCTCAAGCCAAAATTCGCATTTCTTGAACTTGGAGTAGAGCTGTTTTTCACGCAAGATTCCTAAGACGATTCGTAAATGACTCCCGTGTTCTTCCTTCGTCTTAGAATAGATCAGGATATCGTCAATAAAGACGATTACAAAACGATCGAGATAATCTTTGAAGACCCGATTCATCAAGTCCATAAAAGCAGCTGGAGCATTTGTCAGTCCAAAAGGCATGACCAGAAACTCGTAATGGCCGTACCTTGTACTGAATGCGGTTTTAGGAACATCTACCTCCCTGATCTTCAACTGATGGTATCCCGAATGGAGGTCAATTTTCGAGAATACCGTAGCACCCTGTAGTTGGTCGAACAGATCATCGATCCTCGGCAACGGATGTTTATTCTTGATCGTGATCTTATTTAGCTCCCTATAGTCGATGCATAGTCGCATCAACCCATTTTTCTTTCGCACGAATAGGACTGGTGCTCCCCACTGTGAAAAGCTGGGTTGAAATAAACCCCTTCTGCAACAAGTCCTCTAGCTGTTCTTTCAATTCCTTCAGTTCGTTTGGCGCTAGGCGATAAGGAGCTTTAGAAATTGGGGCAGACCCCGGCATCAGATCTATCGTAAACTGTATTTCTCGATCAGGGGGTAACCCCAGGAGATCATCGGGAAATACATCAATATACTCATTGACTATCGGTACGTCCTTCAGTTCTGGCTGAGGTAACTCCTCTGCCTTCACCGCATATACTAGATAAGACTCACAACCGGACCTCAACAGTCGTTGAGCCTTCAGCTGGCACGTCATACATCTACTAGATATCATTCAAAGTAGTTTTTCCCGAAAAAGTGAACACCTCTTCTTCGGGCAGTGAAATTTTACGACCTTCTTGTGACAATCTATAATGGCTCCATATCTCGAAAGCCAATCCATCCCAAAGATAACATCATAGTCGTTCATTGGGATCACAATCAGGTCGACGTACAGATCTCTACCCTCAATGTTAACGGAGCATCCTTCCAGCACTTGGTTAGTGCGCGTCGGATCACCGTGTGGTAGGGTAACTATGTAATTGCATTCAGATAAGGTAGGAGAAACTCCCACCTTTTCCACATATTTGGCCGACACGAATGAATGTGCAGCCGCAGAGTCAATTAACACAGAAGTGGGCACGCCATAGATTGTCAACGTACCCGTTACTACGGAAGGATTTGCTTCGGCCTCCTCATTCGTCAGAGTAAAAACTCGTGCTAGCACCGAAGGGGGTCGAATCAACGGTCGGTTCGGAACTTGAGGCATATTTTCGTTTGCAGTTCCTAGCGTAGTGTCCTATTTTCCCACATCGGAAGCATTGTGGGGTCGGGTTTGGTCTTGGTCCATAGCACGGACCGGAATGGAAACGCCCACACTATCGGCATTGAGTCTCAGCACCTGGCCGGTTCGGAACGTTAAATGGCCCTTGGTTCGGTCTTGGTCTCCAGTTCTGTTGGCCCGTTTGATTCCCGCGATAATTTAGTCCCTTGCCAAAAAATTGGTGTTTCTGGTTCCCTCCTCCTTGTTGTCCTTCCGTTCTCCGCTTAGCATCTTGCGCCTTTGTAACTCTGCTCTCCGCCTGCTCTGCTAGGATTGCTCGTTCAGCAATACGGGCATAAGTTTTCCCTTCCGTATCATACATACTTACGCTCCGGAAGATCTCGGATTTGAGACCCTCCAAGAAACGTTCGATCTTCAACTCGCCAGTGGCCACGATATGTGGTGCAAACCTAGACAACTGCTCGAACTTGCGGATATAGTCTGCTACAGACATCCCTCCTTGCTTCAGATTAATAAATTCATTTAACTTCTGCGCTCGATCTGGCGCTGTGAAGTATTTTCCTCGGAAGAGTGTCTTAAACCTCACCCAGGTCATCATGGTGGGATCTTCGAGCACCTGCATGGTGTCCCACCAGTAGCCCGTGTTCCCACGTAACATGAAGGTGGCACATGTCACCTTCTCGGTATCGGGTAGGTGGCTAATGCGAAACATATTCTCGATGGTTCTAAGCCAATCCTCCGCATAGGTAGGATCAGCGGCTTCCTCGAATAAAGGGGGGTTTAACCTTCAGAACCTTTCCCCGCCAGCTTCTGCACGTTCTAGGCCAGGGGATGAGTGACGTTCCGAGGAATTTTGACGATGAATGAGGTCGTTAATCTGATCGGACTGCCGCCGAATCAGATCAGTTAACTGATGAATGGTAGAGCGGTCCTCATTCGGTGGGGATTCGGAACCCGCCCTACGACTAGTTTCATCTACTTCTCTACGTGTCCTCGGCATTTTCAACTAGTTCTACAATCAGTCATAGAGAGCACATTTATCAATTAACACGTAATCACATACTCAAGAAGTACACTTACAGGCCAAGCTGGTTCTCCAGACTTTTGAGTGGCAGTACATGGCTAGTCTTCAGAATCTAAAGCCGAAGCTCTGATACCACCTGTGGCGACCCTACTTTTCTAATTAGGATTAGTGGCGGATTTCCGCAACGTAAGCCGCGGAAGGCCCGTCTAATTAAAACTTTTTCCTAAAATAATATACACTAATATAAAAATATGTCTACATCTTTATCTCTATACACAGGCCGAAGCCCCAAAAATATCAAAAGAACAAAAATCCTACAGACGCTCCACAGGTCTTCATCCATGTACCGCACCGCCCTCAAAAGTCCGTGGAGCACCGCCACCAGCCACCTCAGTCACGACGCGTATCAGCGTCGGACTCAGTACCTACAACACGTAAACCCTGAGCACTTTGCCCAGTAGGCGAATAAAATGCATGTATGCAAGTGTGCACTCACCCCAAACCCAATATCTCACAACATAATATAATGCGCACTCTTCTTTTTCCATATTCCTATTTCACACAACACAGGGCCCTAGGTTAGGCTCGACACCCTCGCGCGCAAAGACTACTGGGAGGCCACCCCCAAGTCTCGCGGCAGCCTACCCTGGTAGTGCACTGGACGATCACGCCAATGGCCTCCTACTGGGTCGCTCCGCACCAAAAGTATACACTGATAGTGCACTGGACGATCACGCCAATGGCCTCCTATCATGTCACAACAATATCTCATCCGGCGGTATGCACCTCGGGACGATCACGCCCGAGTAGACAGATCGATCACAACTCGAGGCTCAGTGAAGTGGGTTCAACAGACTGAAATATCGATTCGAACGGAGATCCACAGCCTGTCTCCGCCAGGTGCCCAGTGAGCCCAACCTCGACTCCTCTAAGAGTCACCAGTCACAAACATCTCATTCTACCCCGTACGTCGATATCTAATATCACTACCGTCTCACTACGGTACAACCGTCTCTCGCCCTAACGTGATATGCACGTGATATGCATATATATGAAATTTCATATAAACATGATTTATATAAATCGTACGTAAAATAGGTAAAGCACATAAGTCACGTAAATCACATAATCACATGAAAACACATAATTTGTGTTTACGTATTGTAGATGGATAATCCACCTACCTGTCCTCCTGATAAAATCAGATACGAAGTCGGTTAAATTTCCCAATGCTTCGATCCTCTGAATATTGAAAATATTTTCGAATCAATAAATTTACTAAGTCATATAAGTTTCGAAACGCTAAAATTATTAAAACCCTAAAATTTATGAAAACCTAAAATAATGAAATTCCTAAAATAAATAAATCCTAAAATATTGAAACCCTAGAAATAGCAAAATTCTAAAATACCGAAAATTTATTAAGTGTATAACCTTAAGGCAATGTCGAAATCTTTAGACAATGTCGAGAACTATGATGTCGAGATTATTACTGTTGAAAAGTGAATATCAATATCATCATACAATCTCGAGATTTTAATAAGTTTTCTCGAGATCTTTTTGTTAGTAACAGATGTCGAGATCTATATTAGCTTATCGAGATCTTACAAATGTCGAACTGTTTCTTACTCTAAAGTGTCGAGATCTTACAAATAAATAATGTCGAGATCTATTCTATCCCTTGAAAATGTCGAGACATAGAATAAATAATATCGAGGTTTCATACTCTAAGGTGTCGAGATCTTGCACATAATAATAATAAAAAGATGTCGAGTTCTGTAATGAGGGTCGACATCTTTCTATGTTAATCTCGAGGTCTTTAATCAATGTCGACATCTTACAAATGTCGAGAACCTTGTTATTGTGATAATGTCGAAACTTCCAAAATCTATCACTGTTCTATCGAAACCCTTATAATTCCAAACTAACCCACCCTTATAGTTGTCTTGGAGATTAACCTAAGTTTAGGAAAACATCGAAACATAAGAGTATCTTATGTGTTCGAAAGTCATTAATTCATTGATATGTATATCGACTGAAAAGCCACAAAACCCTAAACATGTTAAATGTCGAGTTGTTTCCATGAACCCACCGAATCATCTCGAGTTCTTCACACGAATTAACTTTTAATCACATGAGTTAAGGAAAAATGTGAAATCCAACATTATGTTTTGAAAAGTAACGTTGAATAAATAAGATATTTACCTCTTCGCCTTTACTTCTTTGTGTTGTTCGAAGGTTTTGTGCTTGAAGCACCTTATTCCCTATTTCTTCCTTTCGTGATTCAATATCACAGTTCTTTTCATTATATTGCTTTCTTACTAAGTAACTCTTGGTATCGACAATTTGTTTAGATAAGTATTCTTCATCGAAATTACCAAATTGATTAGACAAGGTAGTAATCTCATTTTTCATAAGACTTACGTTACTTTTTCCTCAAATCTTATCTCCATTAATTGGGCCTAGCTTCAAATATTATGTGAAGCCCAACTAAGTTATTCTATTATATATTTGTAGTTAAATTCTTTGATCAAATTCGAAATAAATTCCGAGCTAACGAAATTAATAAATTCATATTTTCATTGTGCAATTTTAAATTTTGTGATCCTATTTATTATTCAGAAAAATCAGTATACAGATAATTACAACAAAATTCCGTATTAAGTTTACGGGTATTACATCTGGTTAGTGCGGGTCCTGAACTGAGGTGTGCATGAGCCATTTTCGCCACTTCGTGGAAAGTGAAATTATAGCTTTCTTTGATTGAGCGGTTGGACTTTATGTATGCTCGGACGCCTTTGAAGTTGATGAATACCCAACAAATGTGGCTTCGAATGCTTTAGGGTCGAACTTAGCACGTTGCTCTCTATCGTTCGCCACAAAGTCCTTGCACCTGAAGACTTTGAAGAAGGAAATATTGGGTACTCGCTTGTTTATTATTTCGTACGGAGTCTTATTGAAGTGCTTTTGAACCACCGTCCTGTTCTGAGTGAAACAGGTGGTATTTACTGCTTCAGCCCAGAGGAAGTGCGGCTTCCACTAGCGTTCTATTCTTCCTTTCAACGACACCGTTCTGTTGAGGCGTCTTTACGGCTGAGAATTGCTGACTATTCCCCTGTTTTGGATAAAAATCACTGAGGTACTTGTTCTTGAACTCAGTGCCATTGTCCGTTCTAATGACTTGAATGGTTTGTTGCAGCAAATTCTGAGTAGCGTTATCAAATGTAGGCTCGTTTAATCTCAAAGTAAAAAAAAACTAGGCTTCGACTAATCCTTCAACTATGGAAATTAGCCGCTAAACATGTTAACAAAAACGCAACTGAAATTAATAAATTCTACTGACATATCGAAATAGATTAAATAAGCTTACGACCGTATATATTGCAACTTACTGTCTTCCTCAAAAAAGCACCTCAGTCCGTATGTGTTAGATCCTGAATTATCAACTCTAAGATCCTAGACTCGAATTCTTAGGTAATCGATTAGAATTGTGAAGATTAAAATATCGTCGAAAACCTTTGTTGAGAGCACGAGAGAGAATTTCGCTTAGAGTGAGAAGATATTTGTGTTTCTCTCTCTAGAAAACCTTTGTTGAGAGCACGAGAGAGAATTTCGCTTAGAGTGAGAAGATATTTGTGTTTCTCTCTCTAGAAATCGAATTGGCAGCCCCCGAAATTTGTGAACGTGTTAACTTATGAAATTATGTGCTTACATAACTGCATATTACGTGTTTATTTACTCATGTGCTATTGTGAAAGTCTAACTTAATAGAAATTGAGTTGAGACTTATAAATAATTCAGTAAGTTTCGGTAGGAGCTAGTTGCAAAGGAATTGAGGGTTTCGACTTATACAAAATAGAATTCGAAGGAGGTAGGATCAGATTTGCTAAGATACTGATTTTAGTGATGTTATAAGAATGATTGTTTAAAGAATCGGATTCAGAGTTATCCTATAACTCGAATTAAGATTTAAGAATTTTATATAAGGTAAGATATTTTCGATAGAGGCTAATTATTAGAATATAAGAAATTAAATTATAAGGCTTCTTAAAAGGTGTAATATGAAAACTTAACCGATGGGTAACTATTTCAGTAATATTATAACGAAAGTTACTTAGAATAGGATAAGTATTAATAGAATAAATGTTGATGTCATTTGTTAAGTTGAATATGCCAACTAAGAGATAAGAATGGAATGAAAAGTCAATTATATTAATTTAGTTAAAAACCATCGAATCGTCTAAGTAATAAAGAGGAGAAATTTTCAAAACAGGAACGAACCGAAGAAGCTTGGAAATAAAGAAGCTTGGAGTAGGTATATTCTTAACCTAATTCCATGTTTTATTTGCTAACTTGACCTAAGAATTATTGAGCTCTAAAAATTTTATACGATTAGGTCTGTTCAAGTGGAGTTAACGAGGGTTTCTGAAATAATTAGTTAGAGCTCATGCCAAACCGTGGAGTAGATATAATTTTCTTACTATAGCTTCACATCTTATTTCATATATTAATAGGTTTTAAGAATTATCAAGTTCGAACAGTTATATGAAAATAGGGTTTGTACAAGTTTAATGTGTTTAGGGTTTTTGTGTCGTAGAAATATTTAAAGTTCTTATGATAAGCATACTGTTCTTGGAGGAAATAAATTTGATCGAAAGTCTTAACAGTTCAAAATATTAAGTGTTTTGGGGTCGTAAAGTGTAAACTTTACGAACTATATAATTCACGAATCATTGGAAAAATAAACTTTGCGACCTCTAAGGATTTTAAGGTAGGTTCACGAAGTTGACGTTTGACTTCACGGGTCTAAAGTTTTGCGACATATAAATTTCACGAATTGAAAGATTTTGAGTATTCAGGTTTGCGAATTGATTAACTTGGCGAGTCTGAGCCACTTTGCGAACTCTAGCTACTTCACGAATTAATAAACTATAGAGACTTTGTAAACCCATCATCATGACATAAATAGGTTAGTGGAAAGGTGATTCACGAAGTGGGTGTTTCAAGAACCAATGAGCACTTCACACGAGTTAATACTAGTCAACAAAGTAGAGTTGTAATTATGCAAACACTAAGGGTGTCCACAATGGGTATTACACCTGCGTCATATTGCATAATATGATTATTGAAGACGAAGGAGATATGGTAACCAATTGGAATGACGAAGACGAAACTCCTCCAATCTTTGTGACTCATGGTTCTGGACCAAATTTTCAGTCTTACATCGAGAGGGATGCGGAATTACGTGATCGTGATTTGCATCAACAACTTAGATCGGACTTGGTTCAACATATTTGGGAACGATTTGACCAAATGATTAATATATTATATGTTTTGTAATTAATGAATTAATGCAGAATTTTTAATCAATTAAAATTAGATTATTTGTTTTCGTTGACTATATTTAATATTAATTAAGCATATGAACTGGTAATAAATATAAATTTAATTAAATAGTTATAATAGTTTAATTAATATATATAGAAATTAAGTAGTGTAAAAGTATTATAGAATAAAATATGGAGTTGTGGGTCCGTGTTATGTTAGTGTCATGATTGTGGAAAAATGAATATAGAGATGTTATAGAATAAATTATATAAAAGTATAATGTAATGCTGAGGTGGCAGTGTTATGATGTGCTATGAATGTGGACACCCTAAGAGAAGGTCACGATGCATAATGAATAAAATAATAATATAAGTTGCATAGGGATTCACAAGAAAATAGAAACAATATTATAAGGATTGAACTTGGGAGTTGGAAATAATTCGTGAACTGAACGGTGGTGTTTTGCGAATCAAATAAGTCACGAATTGATCGAGCTTGGCGAATTGTACCACTTTGCGAATTGAGAAGTCAATTTACGGGCTTGACTTAACTTAGCTAATTCTTTTAAACGACTATTTATTTAATACAGTTCAAACCTGATATTTTAATATTTAGAAAATGCGAGAACTAGATAATCAAATAATTTAAATAGTCTACTGACCTGGTAATTATATGCTTAAGGTCGAGAATTAGGGATTTCACTGGAACAGTAGCTGATATCTACGGACGACAGGTAGGTGAATCATTCATCTACGACACGTAAACGCTTACTTGCTATTATGTGATTACGTGACTTATGTGATTACGTGTTTTACGCATGTTTTATGTGACATCACGTTTCATGTGTATTACGTATATGCACCACATCGCACGACATGGTGAGGGATAATAACCACATTAGTGGTGACACCTTAAGGCTTAAGGTGTCAATTGAGCGGGGTAGAGTGTGCCGATTTTGGCAGTCAGACTCGTAGCGGAGTTGAGGTTGGACTCGCGGGGCACCTGACGGGAGACAGACGTGAGCGATCTGTCTACTCGGGCGTGAGCGACCCGAGGTGCAAACCGTCGGATGAGTTGTGTAGCGGAAGGGGCGACCTGATAGGAGGACGTTGACGTGATCGATCAGCGCACTATCGGCGTGGGCACCGCTAGTCTGGCGTTAGCGACCAGACGATATATTTTATTTTATTGCGCGCGAGGTGCCGAGTCCAGCCTAGGGCCCTGGTATTGAGATACGATAAAAATGTGGGAAACGAGAGTGCATTATATCATGGTGAGAACTGGGAATGGGGAATGAGCGCACGCTGCATTGCATTTTATTCACCTACTGGGTAAATCGCTCAGTGTTTACGTGTTGTAGGTACTGAGTCTGACGCTGACGCGCGTCAAGACTGAGGCGGCTGGTGGCGGTGCTCCATGGACTTTTGAGGGCGGGGCGGTACATGGATGAAGACCTGTGGAGCGGCTTTAGGACTTTTGTTCTTTTGATATTTTGAGGCTTCGGCCCATGTATAGTGATGACGTTGTAGATGTTATTTTAGGAAAAAGTTTTAATTAGACGGGCCTTCCGCGGCTTACGTTGCGGAAATCCGCCACTAATCCTAATTAGAAAAGTAGGGTCGCCACATCCGTGCATGGCACGGGGAGCAATATCATATACAAAAAGAAGACGTGACAGAGGCGTACAATACAATGCGTGTATAGGGTTGAGCAAAACCGGATATCCGAATTCGGATATCCGAAAATCTGGATTTTAGGTTATAAAAAATTGATATCCGTATCCGGTGTGGTTTTAATTGGATATCCGCTTTATTCGGATATTTAAATCGGATATCCGCATCCTGTTAAACTTAAGTTTTTTTTATATTTTTTTAATATTTTCTTTTCAAAATCATTTTTTATTTTCTTATCAAAATAAAAAATACACTTTTTCATATAAGTAACAATATGTGAATTTATGATTCACAATTACATAATAAATAATAAACACAGTATCACAAATTCACATTAATTTTTTAACTTGCATCTCAAAGTTTTTGTTTTTTTATTTATAAAGGTTTTTGCAATAATAAAATAATATAAATATAAATATTTCTACTTTGAAGATTTTTTCCCTTTGGACCATTTTTCATTTTTGTAATTTTTTGTATTTTTTTTAGTATTTTCTTAAATATAAAATCGGATATCGGATGCCCGGATTTTAGACAAACCACTATCCGTATCCGATCCGGTATTTGTCCGGATTTTAGACAAACCATTTTATCGGATTTTAAAAATCGAATACCGGATTAGAATCTAATTTTCGGATATTTTCTCAGCCCTAGCGTGCACAATACTCGGTTTCTGTTGCACCAATGGTGAATATTTGGGCCGATTAAGCCAAACTTTTGGCCCCATAAGCCGAAACCTTATCATCATTGCCTTGCTGGGAACTTTTGGCGCGAATGTCATTCCCTCCACGGCATACCCGCCCGAAAAACCCCCAGCCCTAATATATACCACAGCAGCCCTAACCAATCGTCATCAGCAATCAATCTCTCTAGAAATCAGATTCACAGTTGACGAGATGAGCTCCAGCAATCTCTCAAGGAGCTCCTCTTTATCACGAAGAAATCAACGCCCTATGTCGATTGGGGCGATTCGCCGAGCTGCAATGAGCCTGATTGAACCCCGACCTGCACAGCAAAACGATGACATGGTTGAGCGCGTGGTGGAGAGCAAGAAAAAGATTTTGAAAATCGGTGGCCATGCTGAGAAACTTCCGCAAAAGTAGGTGTTTTTCCTTTTGCTTTTTTTTTTTGGGTTTGTATTACTTGCCGTATCTGGTGCAATATCTGTTTTGACATAATAATTTGGGTTCTAATTGAAGATTGATCGGGAGAATATCGCTCGATTCGCTTACTAGATCCGACGGGTTTTGGTTTGTTAAACCTCAGCTGACTGGCTTTTATTTGTTCCCACCTATCAAATCGATGAAGTTGGCTTTAATTGTTGGGCTATATTGTCTAGGTCTCATATATATTTGTTGTCGTGAAATTTAGGTACGCGTTATTGGATACATTCTTCAACAGCTTGGATAGCTCAATCAGATTGTTGCAGCTCACTAGAAAGCCCACAACTTTTACTAACATTGCCGACCAAGTAAAGATATTAACAGAAAGGTTCAAATCTTCCTCTTTGGATACATATGATGCTTTTCTATTTCTGACATGGACTTCAAATGTTATTTAATTGTTTCAGGAGGTTTTTGCAGAGCCATTTAGCTCAGTTGAAATATATCTTGCCCGAGGCAATTGTGATAAAGAGAATCCTTCGACGCGAAGAGCACACTCACTGCATGGTGCCTGATCTTTGTATTCAGCTTGACCTCGAAGCAATACAAGATATCAGAAGTAAGAAGAAATCGTGTAGGCACTCTAAGCTTAGGGAAGTTTTCCACGAACGGTTGTTGGATTTCGTAAAATCACACCCCGAGGTACTTGCTGATCCTCATCCCGCTCATACTTTTGATTTATGCATGTCCAGCGTACATTCTGATCACTCTGTTTTTCGAATCTTGAACTTTTTTTACATTTTTTTCTATCTAATCAAGATATTACATAATAACTACGTTTGTAATTCAGGGAGATGAGGTGCCAGAAAAAGCATTGCCTGAATTATTCAATCATTCTAAGCATATCCCAGACGAAAGTTCTGCTGGACCGTTCAATGGCAGTGCAACTAATTTCAGGTCATCCTTGCAAACACCTTCCTCAGCATCACATTTCCCTCATTCCTTCAAAAGAAGCTTCTCGCTGCTTCATCCCAGAAGTTCATGCCAGCCCATTACTTCCACTAATGAATCTGTTTGTAATATCTCAACTCCGTTGAAACCTTTGACTTGTATCGAGGATGATCAAAGCTCTGCTATGCTGCTGAAAACACCTGTCGAACTTGCCTCCACGCCAGCGAAACTAATTTCAGTGCTAAACACACCCAAGAGATGTGACAAGAAAAGGAATGATGATGATGAGCCTCTTACATCCCCTAGAAAGTTACTGAGGCGGCGACCACCCGCTAATCGCCCCTTGAAGTTCGATACGCCCGTGAGAAGAAAAACAGCCTCTTCATCTGATGGAGATATTTATGAAGTCCTCCATGAGGATCTCGTACAATCTGTAAGCCCAGATGAAACTCTGACTTTTTGCCAGACTCTGCTTGCAAATTTTAAAGGTGTTGTCGTTCTACTGCAGATACAAGAAAAGGAGAGAATAGCTTTAATGGAGCAAGATCCAGCGTTCTCACATGCAAGGAATCGTCAGAAGATGATTTCGACGTTGCCAAAGATGTTCGACATGATTCGCTTTTTCTTTCAATCGATCAAGCGTACTGTTTTGCCTAAGGAGGAGCTGCTAGAGGAAATGATAACGGGGAATTCAGTAATTAGGGACGGAAGTAATTCCCCTCTTTCTTTATTATCTATAAACTTTAATGATGTTTGCAACTTTGGGATCATCTTCTCATTTTTTTCATTTTATTTAATTTTTTTTTTTTATTTCAGGTGAAGTTGTGGATCAATTGAAGTTGCTGCAAGAAATCGTCCCCGAGTGGATCTATGAGAAGCCGGCATCTAGCGGAGAAGTCCTTGTATGGTAAGTAATCCCTTTGCCTTCAAGCAGAATTCTTGATTGATTGTCATAGAAAGGGACATATATCTGTTGTGAAATGTGATGTTAATTTTGTCTAATATCTCATTCATATGTGCTTTTATGTGAAGCGTGAATAAGGACTCGAGCCTTACTGAGGTCATACGCAAGAGAATAGCAGAGGCAAGTGACTAGTCGTTGTATTCCCTTCGTTATAGATTTCTTAATCACATGGCAAATCGATACGAGCTTGTAATAAGTATTTAAGTTCGAGTTGCTTAGGCAAAGTGATGATTCATTGTACTTCCCTTTGTAAGAGAATTCTTAATCCTTTTGCCAATCGATACGAGCTTGTAATTGTACCCTGGTTCGACTATGCTTTCTGCAAGTCATCCCTTGTCTATTTTCACGTTCTTTTTCACGTTCTTTAATTTGGTCGAAATACACTTAACCTCTCAAGTACCTTTGATATGGGGCCATCCCAATCAACAATATTTTATGTGTGGGGGTTCTGGATAATTTGTGGTAGATTAACAGTTATGTAGTTTTCTGGGTAAGCGAGGTGTTGTGGATGCTGGGACGTAAACAGAAAGAACAACAGGGATTTACGTGGTTCGAATCCTATCGGATTCTACGTCCACGGGGCGCTAGGAACTGTCTTTCACTAAGTAGCAACACGTTACACACTCATATAATCCTCTCCTTTACTCCTAAAATATGAAAACACGTTTAAGATATCTAAAGAAAGAATGCTGTGAATGCTTTTTTTAGAGAGATCATCCTTTTTGAAAATATGGCCAAGTCCTCCTTTTATAGCAGCTCCTCGCCGTTTATCTGATGCTAGGTTCCAGGATTCTGGGGGGACGTACCACCTAGGGTGCTTAGGAAAGATGACTGATTGCTTGATGGAATGACTTCTGCGATAGTTATAGTGAGGTGATCAGTAATATCCTCCTGTGATAAAGTGACACGTGTCCCTGCAACTGTCTTCCTTCCTTTCCACTGTTCCTGCACTTTTATACACAATGGTTCTTCTCCTTTTGTCCGGTCAAGACTTGTGCCCGTCAGGTCCTTGCAGGTCCTTCCTCCCAGGCAGATACTTCACTATGGGCCTTCTTCTTCACGGGCCTTGTTGGGCCTTTCTTTATTTGCTTTTTTCCAGCCCGTCTCAGTTGAGTCCACATCAACCACTCTCCTACTCTAATTTATTTTTGGGAACAAAAGTGAATTAGAGTAAATAAGTAAGTTAGGTCTTTCTTCCCCTTAAGGTCCTTCCGTCATGATTCACTGAAAGGACGCAACCTTTCCTGCTCCTTTTCGGCGTCTTGGAAACCGCTCCCCTTTTTAAGGGTGGCTCTTCTCAAGGCCCTTCTGTCATGATTTCCTGCGGGGATGTGACTTCTCCTTCTCAGTGCCTTGGGAACCGTTTCTTTTTAAAGTGTGGCTTCTGGAAGTTCATTTTTTATTTTTTGAAGAGTTGCTTCGTCATTTAACAGGTACGTCTCTCTCTCTTCCTCCCTTTCTATTTCGTCTTCCTTCATCTCCATGGCTTCCACCATTTCAAATTCGGCGAAATCTTCATCTTCCCCTACTCACTCCCACCAATCGATTTCTTCTGATACATCCTCCACTCCTCCAATTTCACAGCCCATTTCCCAACCCGAAGCTCCTACACGACGCGCCGCCGCGCCCCATACCAGCAACCGACCGCGAACTCGTTCAGCCATTGCTTCTGCCATGGCTTCCCTTTCTCTTGGCGGAGCCGGATCTGCTGGTTCGCCGGCCGCTTCTTCGGATTTGGCCGTGCTTTCTGAGTCGTTACCCCCTTCTAACCCTAAATCCATCTCGTCTTCTTCTGCGCGGGTACCTCCCAGCGCTTTTAAGTCCAAAGGGCATCCGAACGTATCTATATGTTCCCCATGGTGTCACAAAACAGACCTTGTCAAAGTCATTTAAATCAAGACTTACCTGGTGATAGCCGTGGTAGGCGTCCATCATGCTGAGGACCTCACACCCAGAAGTGGAGTCCACGAGCTGGTCTATTCTGGGCAGCGGATAATGGTCCTTGGGACAGACCTTGTTGAGGTCCCTGAAGTCAATGCACATTCTCCATTGCCCATTTCCCTCTTTACCAGGACAGCATTAGCCAACCAGGTGGGGAACTGGATCTCCTGGATGTGGCCCGCTTGAAGCAATTTGTCGACCTCCTCCTTCAGGGTCTGCGCCCTTTCGGCCCCGCATAGTCGGAGTCTCTGCTTAACGGGCTTAGTGCCAGGTAGGATGTTTAGGTGATGTTTGGCTATATCAGGGTGGATTCCTGTCATATCCTTTGGGGAAAATGCGAATAAGTCTGCGTTCCTCTGCAGACACCCTACAAGCTCCTTCATGAACACATATGGAGGTCACCGGACAATGTCAAGAAGTTGAACGAGTTCGAGCTCAGAGGCATCTCCATTGGGATCAGCAAAAGAGAATGACATATCTCTGGATGCTAACCCATCTTGGCCAGATGTGAGGCCGGGGATGTCAAAAGGATAAGCGAAGAGTCATTACAAGAGTCTATCCCCTATATGTCAGCTACTAAGTGTCTACTGTGCTAAAGGAGGTCTTTCAACACCATTCTACGTCATAGAGCGAGTAGACAGAACTCGAGAAGAGCTAAGCGGGAGCGAACTACCTTATCTCCCTGCCGAGGAGGTGTATCATCTCTACCAGCTATACGTAGAGAAGTACAAGGGTCCTCAAGGCTTCATCAAGAAAGAAGGACCCAAGGGACTCTATCGGTTCACGGTGCGCCAAGTCAAATACTTCGTTGCACACGACCTTCAGATGGCTCTAGAGAGCAACATGAAACTTGACCGCTCCGCTCAACAAAGGACCTGAGATCGAAGGGCTTCCCAACAATCACGTGCAGATCAGCTCAGTCTTAGGAATCACTTACCATAATCCGATTGCAAAGAAGAATAGGTTGATGCTGAAGACTGAAGTTCATAAGTTTTGTGATGGGATGCTCAAGGTCATCAGGCAGAACATAGAGAAGAGATTGGAAGAAATTAATAGAGAGTCATACGCTCGATCAAGTACGCTCTGCCAGCAAATGTTATCGACAGAACGTCCCAACGATATCTTCGTATAGCAATTCCAGTAGTCTACCCGTACCCTCTAAACACCATCTCGGATATCTTCGCTATAAGGAAGATATCCGGTAATTCAAAAAAATACTTGAGCCACTTTGTAGTCATGTTCCCAACGGCCTCACCGACTACTGGATGTATTAGGTCCTCGATTATTAACTGCTATGATCCTAGACTTCAGTCCTAAAGAAATCGATTAGAAATGTATCAAATGTAATTTCAATCGAAAACCTTTCCTGAAGTACTTTGAGAGAGATTTCGTATAGTGAGAGAATGATTTCTGATTTTCTCTCTCTAGAATTTGGATTGGCGGCCTTTCGGATCAATTGACTAATTTTCTCTATTAGGTACAATGTTTACACTAGTATTTACACCAAATAAACTTCGTATAAATACAAGTTAAGTCCTAATCTAAGGACAAATACAAATAAAACTCCTAATTATAAGGACAGCTAATGAAATCAAAACACAACTAAAACATATATTCTACATTTCCCCCTTTGTGCTTGATTGCCCTTCCGCGCTATCTGTGCTCGTCAGGCATAGTATGACCCGCGCAAGTCCAACGCATGCTCGAAGTTCCTTAGTGTGTCTCTCAGCTCAAAACGCTCCTCGATGGTTATAAGTAGTTCCATCAGAAGCGGTTGTTCTCTCACGAACCTGTGTATCTCATGGTCTCTGGATTGATTTCTTCCCAAATTTGTGTATCTTAGTCTTCAGCATCCTTGGCAATTGGATTGTGGTAGGTGATTCCTAAGACTGAGCTTATGTGTACGTAATTGTTGGGAAGCCCTTCGATCTCAGGTCCTTTGTTGAGCGGAGCGGTCATGCTGACCTTCTTCATATTGCTCTCCAGAGCCATCTGAAGGTTGTGTGCGTCATGGTACTTGACCTGGCGCATAATGAATCGGTAGAGACCCTCGAGTCCTTCATTCTTTATGAAGCCTTATGGACCCTTGCACTTCTCTATGTACGGCTCGTAGAGATGCTACACCTCATCGCCAGGGAGGTAAGGTAGGTTGCTCTCGCCTAGCTCTTCTCGAGTTCTATCTATCCGCTCTATTAAATAGAATGAAGTTGGAAGACCGCCTTTCGCGCAGCAGACACTTAGTAGCTGAGAGATTGGGGATAAGTCCTTGAATGACTCTTCAATCGTTCTTTTGGAATCTCCAGCCTCACATCAGGTCCAAGTTGGGTTAGCATCCAAATATATGCCATCCTCTTCTGCTATTCTTAGTGAGTGATGCCTCTGAGCTCGAACTCGTTCAACTGCTTGACTTTGTCAGGTGACCTCCATATGTGTTGACGAACTTCTTCAAGGAATGGACTTTTAATCCTAATGTTCTCCCATGGCGTGTCGATGGAACAGTCCCCGGCATTTGCCTCGTAGGGGAATCTGCTCATTGATCAGTCGACTCTGGAAGACTTGGGGGAATTTGCTCATGATCTTCACCTTCCTGAAGTTTTTCGTCCTCTATCAAGACTAGGTAATCGAAGATCGTTGTAAGAAGTGCCGGACATCCTTGAGTCTCTGCCTTTGAAGATCATCGAGCATACTGTGGGTCATCCACTATCCTTCGAAGATGTATTAGCCGAGGAACTCGTGCGGGTTGACCATATGTCTAGATGTTGTCGATTGGTCTGGAGCGGTCGAGCTGGGAGTGGCCTGAGTAGCTGCCAAGGCCATGTGGCAGCCCCGCCTTCCACCACTACTTCCTTAACTAGTCTACGCGGGCGCTTCTCACTGGTAGCTTACTACGAGGTCGCAAACACCCGAGGTTCCCTCGGTGCCGCTCCTTCCCTCGAGTCGCATCCTCCAGGTTGCATCTCCCACTACGGGGTATCCACCTGCCTCTCGTGAATTAGGCTATTGGCCTCGTGAATCGCCATGGTGTATTTCCCCTACCTCTCGTGAATCAGGTAATATTTGGCCTCGTGATCGCCATGGTAGCATAGAAGAGCCGTGACTCATCATTTGAGTCGACACAAATGCCTATATCGGCAAATATACATCGCTCTCATGCGATCTTATACTCATGCACGCTCTCTTTCCCTGACTCTTATACTAGTCGTGCGTGCATATGCCCATGCCGTGAATATGCGTGTCATGCCATCATATAATGCTCATAGTCGTGCGTGCATATGTTTCACAAACTCATCTTTTCTAGTTTCGATTCTTACCAATGTAAATGTTAATTACTTTCCTAAGTTAGAATCCTTCATAGCACGTAATTAACTCATCATTTAAAATTCTCTAAATCCTACGTTCATCACTTAAGTCATAATTCGTAACACACATAAAAATGTTAAGCCACATAGCATGAAATCATATAGACACATAAGTCACTTAAGGGCACAAAAGCATAAAAGCATCGTGTCACCCAAAGTCCTAATTTCTTTCTTTATTTAATTCAACGAAATTTCTAATTTACTGCTAATCAACTCGTAAATCCCGTAGTTGGATTTAATGGGTATTACAGGCCACGAGCATTGCGGCACTTGCTTCTTCTTCCGGAAGCAAGGGGCTTGTGGAGGTTGTTGGTGGTGTGAGCGGAGGTGTCCTTAGGTTGAAGGTTGGTACGTCGATTTGGGTTAGAGTTTGGGTGGTGCGGTGCGTGGTGGTGGTTGTTTAGTAATGGGTTGTGAGGTTTCAACAACTCCAGCGCTTGTCTGCGTCGCGCCCGAACCTTATCCTTGGCCACTCGAAGATGTCCTAGGCCTCTTCTCCCCCTCATGATGATCTTAGTCGTCAGGTTCGTTATGTCAGCGTCTTGAGCGAGAGCTTTTGGCCTCGACAGGATTGAGTAGGAGGCTCAGGTTGATCCACCAGAGGCCTATAGAGTGATTCTTTCTGAGGCGTCCGAGTGGGAAGGCCTGTGAGACAAGCGAGTAGAATATCGTGGAGTTCGGTGAATGTAAACCCCGTAAGATTAAATACGGGGTTTTTGGTGTGGATTAGTATTTTAAGTATTTAATTTAGAAGTTCTCGTATATAATATAAAGTTCATTAATGTTTTTGTAGGAGTGTAAGCTTTCGTATAGGTATATTAAGAATAAGGATTTTTGGTAAAGATAAAACCTACATAGTAATTCTCGTGGTATGATATAAATCGTCGAAGTTTTCGTGGACGTATATTAAGGCTAGAAAGTTTTCGTGGTGTACCTTACAATTGAATATAGTTTTCGTAACCTCTATTACATGCATATACAACAATTATAATTACCAAATTATATGAATAGATATACACATGTAAGTATATTAATTATTATAACAACCTATCAAATTAGAAACATGTTGAGACAAGTTATGTTATTATTGGTATGACTAATAAATGCTTTCTTAACCTTAAGGTAACCTAGAAAAAAAAAAGAAAAAAAAAAGTGGAGGTATATGTATATGTATACACTTGCTTATCAATTTAGAAAAGAAGAAACCCCCGTTTGCATCAAAACAAGGAAGGTTTCGGCAAGCATTAAGACTCTTAACAACTTGAAGATTAGGCCGCGGGGTATGTAAACTATTGCTATACCACGTAAATAAAGCTTGTGTTAACATGTTTTCATTTTATTATATAACTTATTGGATTAATAAGTGATTAAAATTAATAAAATAACGTCTTCGTAACCTTGTATGTTAGGGTTTGTACACAAGATTTCCAAATAGTGATATTTGTGTTTATTTTAATAGATTTCGGTATTGGAACTATTATAAGCGCGTAAAGGTAAGAAGCATAAAATGATTTTTTTTGTTATGATCGGGATTAGTTCATGGGGTTTGGCTAGATTTCGTGATTATTGTATAGGTGAAGTGTTCGTGGTTATTATCTTGAGAATAGCTATGTGGGAAGCGTGTGTGCTTGTATGAGTTATCTTGAGGATAGCTATGTGAGAAGAGTGTGTGCTTGTATGAGTTATTGTTCGATATTAGACTTTGGTTAAAGCATTTCAAGGTTGCAATATACTACTGTTTTCACGGGTTGACTTATTTGTTAAATATATGATTAGTTTTAAACTATAGCATGGTTTCGTCCATCATAAAGCTAAGACATTGGATGCTTAAAGTTTCGGCCGTACATTTGTATATTAAAGTTTTCGTTATGTGTATTAGGCTTTTGATCAATTTATAAGTTTCGGCCCATGCCTAAGTTCCCCTTATTTAATAATTTTCTATAAAGCATATAAGTTTCGGTATTTTGGCAATTTTAGGGTTTTCATTATTTTAGAGTTTTTGCATTTTTAGGATTTTGATAATTTCTAGGGTTTTCGATACTTAAGATTTGGAAATTCGAGACTTACGTAACTTAGCAAAAATATTGATGTGATAATATTTATTTATTCAGAGGTTCGACATTTAGGGATTCCACCAGATCTCTTGACTGATTTTAGCGGGAGGACAAGTAGGTGGATCATCCGTCTACAATACGTAAACACATATGTGATTTATGTGTTTTCATGTGCTTCGATGATTTACGTGACTTATGTGACTTACGTGTTTTACCTGTTTTACGTACGTGTTATATAAATCATGTTTTTATGAGATTTCATGTATATGCATAGCACATGCATATCACGTCAGGGCGACAGATGGTTGTACCGTAGTGAGACGGTGACGATTTTAGATATTGACATACGGGGTAGAATGAGATGTTTGTGATTGGTGACTCTTAGAGGAGTCGAGATTGGGCTCACTGGGCACCTGGCGGAGACAAGCGTGATCGATCTGTCTACTCGGGCGTGACCGTCCCGAGGTGCATACCACCGGATTGTATCAGAAAGGTAGGGTCGGCACAGGTGGTATCAGAGCTTCGGTTCTACATTCTGCAGATTGTCCATGCTGCCGCTCAAAAGCCTGGAGAACCAGCCTGGCCTGTAAGTCTAATACTTGATTATGTGATTACGTGATATTTGATATATATGCTTCGTGTGAATAATTGTAGAGATAGTCGAAAATGCCAAGAACACGTAGAGAATCTGGCGATCGTAGAGCGGGATCTGAATCCCCACCAAGTGAAGACCGCTCTACTATCCACCAGTTGACAGATCTGATCCGACGAAAGTCACATCAGATTAATGATCTCATCCACCGTCAGAACTCTTCGAAATGCCATGCGTCCCCAGCGTTAGAACATGTGGAAGCTGCTGGGGAGAGGTTTCGAAGGTTAAACCCCCTATGTTTGAGGAAGCCGCCGATACCTATGCGAAGGATTGGCTTAGGACAATTGAAATATATTCCGCGTTAGCCACTTACCTGATACTGAGAAGGTGACTTGTGCCACCTTCATGCTACGTGGGAATGCGGGCTATTGGTGGGATACCATTCAGGTGCTCGAGGATCCCACTACTATGAATTAGGAGAGATTTAAAACACTCTTCCGAGGAAAATACTTTACAGCGCCAGATAGAGCGTAGTAAACGAGTTTATTAACCTCAAGTAAGGAGGAATGACAGTGGAAGATTACATACGCAAGTTCGAGCAATTATCAAGGTTCGTACTGCACATAGTGGCCACTGACAAGCTGAAGATCGAATGTTTCTTCGAAGGTCTCAAACCTGAGAGTAGGGTCACAAAGGCGCAGGATGCAAAGTATAGAGCGGAAGGACAGCAAGGAGGAGGAAACCAAAAGCGCTCGTTCTTTGGTAAAAATCTTAACAACCGCGGGAATCAACTGGGCCAGCAGAATTGGAGGCCAAGGCCGAACCAGGGGCCGTTTAATATTCCAAACAGACACCCAAATGTTGGATCTCAATGTCGACAATGCGGACGCTACCACTCCGGTGCGTGTTATGGGCCAAGACCAAACTCGACCCCACAATGTTTCCGATGTGGGAAGATCGGACACTATGCTAGGAACTGCAACGAGAATGTGCCTCAAGTTCCGAACCGATCATTGATTCGACCCCCTTCGGTGCTAGCACGAGTTTTTACTCTGACTAATGAGGAGGCCGAAGCAAATCCTTCTGTAGTAACGGGTACGTTGACTATCTATGACGTGCCCACTTCTGTGTTAATTGACTTTAGGGCCACACATTCGTTCGTGTCGGCCAAGTATGTGGAAAAGGTGGGAGTCTCTCCTATCTTATCTGAATACAATTACATAGTTACCTTACCACACGGTGATCCAACGCGCACTAACCAAGTGCTAAAAGGATGTTCCGTGAACGTTGAGGGTAGAAATTTGAGCCTCGACCTGATTGTGATCCCAATGAACGACTACGATGTTATCTTTGGGATGGACTGGCTCTCGAGATATGGTGCCATCATAGATTGTAACAAGAAGGTCGTAAAATTCCAACTGCTCGAGGAAGAGGTGTTCACTTTTTCGGGTAAAATCGCTTCGAATCATATTTCACGAATCTCTGCACTGAAAGCTCAACGACTGTTGAGATCCGGTTGTGAGTCTTATTTCGTGTATGCGGTGAAGGCAGAGGAATTAGCTAAGCCAGGACTGAAGGACGTATCGATAGTCAACGAGTATGCTGATGTATTTCCCGATGATCTCCCGGGGTTACCCCCCTGATCGAGAAATACAGTTCATGATAGATTTGATATCGGGGTCCGCCCCAATCTCTAAAGCTCCTTATCGCCTAGCGCCGAACGAACTGAAAGAATTGAAAGAACAACTAGAAGACTTGTTGCAGAAAGGGTTTATTCAACCCAGCTTTTCACCTGGGGGAGAACCAGTCCTGTTCGTACGGAAGAAGGATGGGTCGATGAGGCTATGCATCGACTATCGAGAGCTGAACAAGATCACGATCAAGAATAAGTATCCATTGTTGAGTATCGATGATCTGTTCGACCAACTACAGGGTACTACGGTATTCTCGAAAATTGATCTCCTGTCAGGGACCGGAACCTTATATCGTTTTCATGCATATACATTAACTCATGCACTTGCATAATTGATTTTATGGTACATACACACACATATATATATGACGATATTAATATTTGACTATAGTATTATAAGTTATAGTATGGAAATAGGTAATGAAAATAAATCTATTAGTAAGAAGTTTTGATAGGTACCTTAAGAAATATTTTTCGATAAATGATATATATAAATATAAATGTCGAAATCCTTAATAGAGAGACTTCGAAGCAATCTTGTAAAAACTTGAAGTAATTATAATAATAAAATAATCTATGTTTCATAAGAAGGTGATAAGTATTGATGAAGTATACATATCGACGTCATTTGACTACAATAACACGCAAAAATAAGGGATAAAGGAACGAATTTTGTTAATGGGATAAATCTGAAAATTAGAACTAAGGGAAAACGAGAGCTACTAATTCACATCACCCACATACTATCAAAATTAGAACAGAGAAAAAGGAAGAGGAGTTCTCACAGTAAGCAACGAAAGCCAATAATGGTATGAATTAATGTTATGATTTTTAGGTTGCTAGTTATGATTATATCTTAGAAGTTTTCGTAATCTTGGGCATATTAGGGTTTTTCCTCTGAGGTTTTGAAAGGATTAAATACCTGTTTATGTTGGATAATTTTTGGTATTCGGACATGTTAAGGTTTGACGTATTATGGGGTTTCGATATATTCATGTTCTTAAGAAGGCTAGGTTTGATCGAATTTTGGAGAAATGTCGATAAGGAAAGGTGTTTTAACTTTTTAGGGTATTGCAGTTATAAGATGTCGAAACAATTCGATATTTAAAGAGGAAAATCTCGAGTTAGATAAGATCTCGAGTTAGATAAATATCGAAGCATGATATCGAGATTTAGAAATTTTATTAGATGGAATATCGAGTTAGCTTGAGTAAAAAGATATGTCAAGACGTGTTAATTGTCGAGTTGAATGTCGAGAACTTGTGTGGGATTAAAAATAAAATGTCGAGTTATAATGTTGAAAGAAAACAGATGAATCTCGAAATGAGATTCCAAGACACATGTCGACATTAGAAAGGAAGATCTCGTTATAATGTCGAGTTAAGGTTATACATGTCGAAAATCTGTTTTAGAATAATAAATGTTGATAACTTATATAGGATTTCATAAGAGAGATAAAATGTCGAGTTATGCCTTTAAGTATGATATCGAGTAACTCACTTGGATAGAATATCTAGTTAGAATATCGAGATTGATAAATAGGAATTATGGAAGATAGATATCGACATACTATCTCGAACCATGATGTCGAGTAAGATGTCGAAGCTTTAGGAAATTCTTGTAGTTATGATTGGTTGACAATCAAAAGATAAATACACGTGGGAATTGTTAAGAAATGACTAATGAGACTTTTCTTAGGCTTGAAGTAATCGGCATCTATCATTAATAAAATACTTATATATATAACATAATAGTACGATACATATATATATATATATATATATAGAAATTAGGGTTTTCAACGAATTAGGGTTTTCAATGATATTGTCGGTATAATATAGTTACCAGTTTTTAATGCAGGTTTCAACATTGATAAAAAAATATAACTTCTAAGCCAAAAATTTAATATAGTATAAGTAATGAACAGAAAGGCAAAGGCTACGGATAGTAACGATCATGCATAATAAAGCATGCATATCACACACGCATGTCATTATAGGAATTTTATATTTACCAGATAAATAACTGTATAGGTCAGGAGTCCGATAAGGGCAAGGACAAGGTCGCTTAAGCGAGCGGAGAAAATAGGAGAAACTTGTTAGTATGATTTGCAACATGTACTTTATGTGCCTTATGTGCCTAGATGCTTTATGTGAATAAATTGACTAATATGTGCTTTATATGTTATTTACGGATCGATGTGAATTACGTGACCATAAAGTTCTTTTATATGATTTATGTGTTATATAAAGTATTTTATATAGCATTGCATACATATAAACGAAAGGAGAAACCGTTATGACTGCTACGACTACGGACGGTACGATACGGATGCTACGGCATACTTCCCTCCAAACCAGGGGGATGACAGTTACTTCCCTTCAAATCGGGGGATGACAGAGTCCTGTACAGGCACATACAGATATTTACAGTATTGACAGAGTCCCATGCATGGGCGCCGACTGGGCTTACAGAATACGAGTCTAGCTAGTCTATAACGGGAGTATCAAAATAAATGGACATATAGAATGGCATGTGATCTACGGATCGTATGAATGACGATTATGTGAACGATGATTTCATGATTGAAATGGCTTCTGGTTACTTTATTACTTGTATGTTTTAGTTAACATGTTGCGATCATACTCTGAATCGGTGTCTTCACAGTTGTTGTAGATAATTAGCAGGCTACGTAGAAAGCATCATCGTATAGCATGGATTCAAGGTTGGCCAACTACGCTCTCCTCCTGCTTCCCTCTGGTTCATCGTTAGCATATAGAATAGAAACGGATTTAGACTGTTACATTTTGTGACTCATATGATAAGTACATATATGTACATTATTGTGAAAGGAACTAGATCGGATGTACGCACCCGTTTATGTTCGAAAGGAAATGGTTATGGAAATCGCGAAAAATTTTATATGAATATTTTATAGTTGCGTAAAAAGGTAATAGGAAACGGGGCGCTACATGTAGTGGTATCAGAGCCTAGGCTTTAGGTTCTGTAGACATTTGCATAGTAGGTACATGTTATGAATTGCCCTTAAACTTTCCTTGCATATATAGGCAAAGGAAATAGGTGATCCGATACCTATAGAACGTGATGAACCAACTATAGAGGGAGGAGGAAGAACGGCCGTACCTGAATCCCATTCATCGCATACACTTAGACAGTATGAATCCGAACACCCCCTGACAACTCCCCGAGAACGACGGTATGACAAGTTAAAGAAAATGGGTGCTGTGGACTTTATGGGTACGACAGATCCCGCAGAAGCGGAAACATGGCTGAAAAGAACAGAAAGGATATTTCATATGATGCAATGCACCCCAGATGAGAAGTTCGATTATGCAGTCTCACTCCTTCAAGGGCATGCATATGAATGGTGGGAAACAGTCCCTGATAGTATGACCCAACCCCCGGTGCTACTTGGGAGGACTTTCTGAGGGAATTTAACGATACGTACATGCCTGAAGTTTACAAAGATCAGAAAGAGAAGAAATTTCTAGAATTGGAACAAGGTAACAGGTCCGTAGGCGAGTATGAAGTGCTGTTTAATCAGTTGTCCCGTTATGCACCGCACATGGTTTCTACTGAAAGAAATAAGTGTCGAAGATTTGAAGCCGGACTCCGCTATATGATTAGAAATCGCATCACGCCATCAGATATGGAGTCCTATGGGAAATTGAGGGCGGCAGCTATTCGCGCCGAAAGATTAGAAACTGAGTCTCGGAATTTTCAAAGTAGTAAACGAAGGTTAGGCGAAGAGTCGTCTAGTGAAAAAATGAAAAAGGCGCATAGTTCGCCTAGACCAATGAGTGTTCAAAGTGGCTCTACAAAGGGCAGTATAGGCGGGCCAAAAACTACAGGACGGGGTATAGAGACTTCACAACAAATACCAACATGTGAACACTGTGGGAAGAACCACAGGGGCGTATGTAGATGGCTCACAGGCGAATGTTTTACGTGTGGGCAATCGGGACATATAGCTAGGAATTGCCCAACATTGCGAACAGAACCTACAGTAGATCAATCAAGAGTAAGCGGACCCTCCACAAACCGTGGAAGAGGAAGGGGCCGAGGACCGTTTAACGCAAGTTTTGGAAGAGGAAGCTCAGGAGGCCAAGCCTATAGACCGCCAGCACAAGCAAGGATTTTCACCATGACTCGTGAGGAAGCCAAAGAAGGATCACACGTGATTACGGGTAAATTATCTATCTGTGATATTGATGCATATTTTTTATTCGATCCAGGTGCCACTCATTCATTCGTATCACGAACATTTGCATCATTATTACCTGATAAATCCGAACCCCTAGAGGATAAGTTATACGTTCGACTTCCAAAGGGAGAAATAGTGATAGTAAACACCGTATACCCAGAATGCAAAGTTTTGAGTGACGGAACAGAAATGCGAGCAACCCTATTCGTCATTCCTTTAATGGATTTTGACCTAATATTGGGCATGGATTGGTTGTCAAGATATCGGGCGAAAGTTGATTGTTTCAAAAAGGAAATCGAATTGACCCCTGTAGATCAGACAGATATAAAATTTAAAGGAGAGAAGGGCGTATGGACGGCACATCAGATATCAAGTTTAGAAGCTTCTAAGATGATTAGTAAGGGATGCGAAGGGTATATAGCCTACGTTGTAGATGCGCGGTTAAGCGGATTGAAAATAGAAGATATTCCGGTAGTCGATGAATATCATGATGTTTTTCTCGAAGAGTTACCGGGGTTACCACCCGATCGAGATACGGAGTTCACTGTTGAACTTCAACCAGGCACGGCGCCAATATCTATTCCACCATATACGGCCAAGTGTATCGCCTTAGGGAGCACCCGTTCTCTTTGTTAAAAAGAAGGATGGAATGCTTAGATTGTGTATCGATTACAGACAGTTGAATAAGGTAACGGTGAAAAATAAATATCCGTTACCTCGTATCGATGATTTATTCGATCAATTACAAGGTTCTAGGGTCTTTTCAAAAATCGATATGAGATCAGGATTATCATCAATTGAAAATTTCAGATGGTGATATTCCAAAGACGGCCTTTAGAACAAGATATGGACATTATGAATTTCTAGTTATGCCCTTTGGATTAACGAATGCTCCTGCAGTCTTTATGGCATTGATGAATGATGTTTTCCGACCTTACTTAGACCAGTTCGTGATCGTCTTTATTGATGATATTCTTATATACTCCAAGTCAAAAGAGGAGCACGAACAGCATTTAAGGATTGTACTCCAAACCCTACGGGAAAAGAGGTTGTATGCGAAACTTTCTAAATGCGAATTTTGGTTAGATCAAGTAGTATTTCTGGGGCATGTAGTCTCTGGTAAAGGTATATAAGTCGATCCCAGTAAAATCGAAGCGGTAGTCAAGTGGGAGAGTCCTAAAAATGTAGCAGAAGTTCGTAGTTTTCTGGGATTGGCCGGATATTATCGGCGATTCGTAGAGAATTTTTCACTGATAACCACTCGAATGACGAAATTATTACGTAAAGGAGTTGTATTTAAGTGGACTGATGAATGCCAAAGGAGTTTTGAAGAATTGGAGGAACGATTAACGACAGCTCCTGTACTGACTATTCCATCAGGTACTGAAGGTTTTGTGATTTATAGCGACGCGTCGTATCATTGACTAGGATGCGTGCTAATGCAACACGGGAAAGTAGTGGCGTATGCATCTCGACAACTGAACCCATACGAAACATCCTACCCAACCCACGACTTAGAATTAGCAGTCGTGGTATTCACACTAAAGATATGGCGACACTACTTATACGGAACAACGTTTCAGATATTTACTGATCATAAGAGCCTAAAGTATTTGTTGAGCCAGAAGGAGCTAAACATGAGACAGAGACGGTGGATTGAACTACTAAAGGATTACGACTGTACTATAGAGTATCATCCTGGAAAGGCCAACGTCGTTGCCGATGCTTTGAGTTGGAAATCGTATGGTACTATCTCTTACTTATCGGCATGTTCTTTATCAAGTCTAATCGACCTCAGAAAGATGAATACGGAGATAAAAGTAGACGATACTGGTGCTGTTTGTGCCTCGATAGTAGTTCGACCTACATGTTAGATCGAATCAGACAAGTACAGTTTGAAGACGAAAAGCTAGCTAAGATTGCTGATAAAGTGAAACAAGGGTTAGGGAAGTCTTTTGTAATAGGCGATAATGGCACTTTGACAATAAATGCCGTATATGTGTTCCTGATATTGATAATCTTCGACAAGAGATATTGGAAGAGGCACATACCGCTCCTTATGCTATGCATCCAGGCAGTACGAAGATGTATCGGACCCTTAAATCTCATTATTGGTGGCCAAGGATGAAGAAGGATGTGGCCGAATACGTTTTAAAATGTTTAACATGTCAGCAAATCAAAGCTGAACACCAAGCGCCAGTAGGTAAATTACATCCTTTACCCATACCTGTTTGGAAATAGGAGCAAATAACGATGGATTTTCTTTATGGACTTCCTCCAACGGCTAAGAAAAATGATGCCGTGTGGGTAATTGTCGACAGACTTACGAAATCAGCTCATTTCCTACCATTTAGATGGGGTTCTACGCTGGAATATTTGGCAAAAAGATACGTTAATGATATAGTTCGACTACATAGAGTACCTACGTCCATACTATCTGATCATGATCCCCGATTTACTTCCAAATTTTGGGGAAGTTTACAGGAAGCGCTCGGAACTAAACTACATTTTAGTACGGCGTTTCAACCACAGACAGAAGGTCAATCAGAAAGAACGATACAGACATTGGAAGATATGCTTCGAGCATGCGCAATTGAGTTCAAAGGCTCATGGGATGATTATATAGCGCTAATGGAATTTTCTTATAATAATCAGTACCATTCGAGTATCGGAATGGCACCGTATGAAGCTCTGTATGGCCGGAAATGTCGTAACCCAATTTGTTGGGATATGGAAGGAGAGCAAGTATTAGAAGGGCTAGATTTGATTCAGGATACAATGGAAAAGATTAAAGTAATAAAAAGTCGACTTAAAGCGGCCCAAGATAGACAAAAGAGTTACATAGACCAACATCGACGAGAAATGGAATATGAAGTTGGGGAGAAGGTATTTTTGCGAGTATCTCCGTGGAAAGGAGTTCTACGATTTGGAAAGAAAGGAAAGTTGAGCCCACGTTACATTGGGCCTTATGAGGTACTTGAAAGAATTGGACCATTAGCATATCGATTAGCACTGCCACCTGAACTTTCACAGATACACAATGCTTTTCACGTCAGTATGTTACGGCGATACAGATCAGATCCTACTCATGTTCTACGTGACGAACCGATAAATATTTCTGAGGACCTTAGTTACGTAGAAGAACCGGCAGAAGTCCTGGAATATGCTGACAAGCAGTTACGAAATAAAACGATTCCAATGGTAAAAGTACGGTGGAAAAATCATTCGGCTCGTGAAGCTATGTGGGAAACCATAGAACATATGAAGACCCGGTACCCATGGTTATTAGCCGAAACAGGTATGAAATTTCGAGGTCGAAATTTTTAAAGGGGGGGAGAATTGTCAGGAACCGGAACCTTATATCGTTTTCATGCATATACATTAATTCATGCACTTGCATAATTAATTTTATGGTACATATACACACATATATATATGACGATATTAATATTTGACTATAGTATTATAAGTTATAGTATGGAAATAGGTAATGAAAATAAATCTATTAGTAAGAAGGTTTGATAGGTACCTTAAGCAATATTTTTCGATAAATGATATATATAAATATAAATGTCGAAATCCTTAATAGAGAGACTTCGAAGCAATCTTGTAAAAACTTGAAGTAATTATAATAATAAAATAATCTATGTTTCATAAGAAGGTGATAAGTATTAATGAAGTATACATATCGACGTCATTTGACTACAATAACACGCAAAAATAAGGGATAAAGGAACGAATTTTGTTAATGGGATAAATCTGAAAATTATAACTAAGGGAAAACGAGAGCTACTAATTCACATCACCCACATACTATCAAAATTAGAACAGAGAAAAAGGAAGAGGAGTTCTCACAGTAAGCAACGAAAGCCAATAAGGGTATGAATTAATGTTATGATTTTTAGGTTGCTAGTTATGATTATATCTTAGAAGTTTTCGTAATCTTGGGCATATTAGGGTTTTTCCTCTGAGGTTTTGAAAGGATTAAATACCTGTTTATGTTGGATAATTTTGGTATTCGGACATGTTAAGGTTTGACATATTATGGGGTTTCGATATATTCATGTTCTTAAGAAGGCTAGGTTTGATCGAATTTTCGAGAAATGTCGATAAGGAAAGGTGTTTTAACTTTTTAGGGTATTGCAGTTATAAGATGTCGAAACAATTCGATATTTAAAGAGGAAAATCTCGAGTTAGATAAGATCTCGAGTTAGATAAATATCGAAGCATGATATCGAGATTTAGAAATTCTATTAGATGGAATATCGAGTTAGCTTAAGTAAAAAGAAATGTCAAGACGTGTTAATTGTCGAGTTGAATGTCGAGAACTTGTGTGGGATTAAAAATAAAATGTCGAGTTATAATGTTGAACGAAAACGGATGAATCTCGAAATGAGATTCCAAGACACATGTCGACATTAGAAAGGAAGATCTCGTTATAATGTCGAGTTAAGGTTATACATGTCGAAAATCTGTTTTAGAATAATAAATGTTGATAACTTATATAGGATTTCATAAGAGAGATAAAATGTCGAGTTATGCCTTTAAGTATGATATCGAGTAACTCACTTGGATAGAATATCTAGTTAGAATATCGAGATTGATAAATAGGAATTATGGAAGATAGATATCGACATACTATCTCGAACCATGATGTCGAGTAAGATGTCGAAGCTTTAGGAAATTCTTGTAGTTATGATTGGTTGACAATCGAAAGATAAATACACGTGGGAATTGTTAAAGAATGACTAATGAGACTTTTCTTAGGCTTGAAGTAATAGGTATCTATCATTAATAAAATACTTATATATATAACATAATAGTACGATACTATATATATATATATATATATATAGAAATTAGGGTTTTCAACACAATAAGAATTAGGGTTTTCAATGATATTGTCGGTATAATATAATTACCAGTTTTTAATGCAGGTTTCAACATTGATAAAAAAAATAGAACTTCTAAGCCAAAAATTTAATATATTTTAAGTAATGAACAGAAAGGTGGCTACGGATAGTAACGATCATGCATAATAAAGCATGCATATCACACACGCATGTCATTATAGGAATTTTATATTTACCAGATAAATAACTGTATAGGTCAGGAGTCCGATAAGGGCAAGGACAAGGTCGCTTAAGCGAGCGGAGAAAAAGGCGAAACTTGTGAGTATGATTTGCAACATGTACTTTATGTGCCTTATGTGCCTAGATGCTTTATGTGAATAAATTGACTAATATGTGCTTTATATGTTATTTACGGATCGATGTGAATTACGTGACCATAAAGTGCTTTTATATGATTTATGTGTTATATAAAGTATTTTATATAGCATTGCATACATATAAACGAAAGGAGAAACCGTTATGACTGCTACGACTACGGACGGTACGATACGGATGCTACGACATACTTCCCTCCAAACCAGGGGGATGACAGTTACTTCCCTTCAAATCGGGGGATGACAGAGTCCTGTACAGGCACATACAAATATTTACAATATTGACAGAGTCCCATGCATGGGCGCCGACTGGGCTTACAGGATACGAGTCTAGCTAGTCTATAACGGGAGTAGCAAAATAAATGGACATATAGAATGGCATGTGATCTACGGATCGTATGAATGACGATTATGTGAACGATGATTCATGACTGAAAATGGCTTCTGGTTACTTTATTACTTGTATGTTTTAGTTAACATGTTGCGATCATACTCTGAATCGGTGTATTCACAGTTGTTGTAGATAATTAGCAGGCTACGTAGAAAGCATCATCGTATAGCATGGATTCAAGGTTGGCCAACTACGCTCTCCTCCTGCTTCCCTCTGGTTCATCGTTAGCATATAGAATAGAAACGGATTTAGACTGTTACATTTTGTGACTCATATGATAAGTACATATATGTACATTATTGTGAAAGGAACTAGATCGGATGTACGCACCCGTTTATGTTCGAAAGGAAATGGTTATGGAAATCGCGAAAATTTTATATGAATATTTTATAGTTGCGTAAAAAGGTAATAACCGGGCGCTACATCTCCGTTCGGGATACCATCTGCTAAAGATCAGGGAGACAGATATTACTAAAACAGTGTTCAGTACAAGGTACGGCCATTATAAGTTTTTGACCGCGCCCTTCGGACTGACAAATGCCCCTACTGCATTCATGGATCTTGTGAACCGCGTCTTTAAAGACTATCTTGACCGTTTCGTTATCGTCTTTATCGACGATATTTTGATATTTTCTAAGACGAAGGAAGAACACAGGAATCATTTGTGAATCGTCTTAGAAATCCTGCGAGAGAAACAGCTCTACGCCAAATTCAAGAAATGTGAATTTTGGCTCGAGCAAGTAGCTTTCTTGGGGCACGTGATTTTGGGGAATGGAATCTCTGTGGATCTGAATAAGATTGAGGATGTGAACAATTGGCCACGACCGACTACTCCAACTGAGGTTCGAAGTTTCTTAGGACTTGCGGGATATTACCATAAGTTCATAGCTGGCTTTTCTAGTATCGCCTCGACTCTGGCGAACTTGACCAGAAAGAATGTGTCCTTCAAGTGGACAGAAGCATGTGAGCAGAGCTTCCAAGAATTAAAGAAACGTATCACCTCTGCCCCGATTTTGACAATACCATCGGGAACGGGAGAATTCTCGGTCTATAGCGACGCTTCAAAACATGGACTGGGATGCGTGTTGATGCAGAACGGTAAAGTAATAGCGTACGCCTCCTGGCAACTAAAAGAATACGAGAAGAACTACCTTTACGGTGAAAGATGTGAAATTTTCACCGACCACAATAGTTTGAAGTACTTCTTCACCCAGAAGAAGTTAAACATGCGACAACAAAGATGGCTAGAACTCGTAAATGACTACGACTGCATCATCAATTATCATCCGGGAAAAGCGAATGTAGTCGCAGACGCGCTGAGTCGAAAGGCGATGAGCACAGAATTGCACAGAATGGGAGTGGAAATAGTCGATCTAGGCGAAGTCGAGACGAAACTATCAATGCTGACGCTACAGCCTACGTTGCTAGAACAAATCAGGAAAGCACAAGAAGAGTACGAATTTATCTGAAGGTGCAAGATGCGCTACCTGGGGACTTCGAAATTCGAGAAGATGGAACCTTACTATACAAAAATCGGCTATACGTATGCAATGATGAAGAGTTACAACGAACAATAATGACAGAAGCACACGCAACAACGTATTCAGTACACCCGGGCGCAACAAAGATGTACCAAGATTTACGAGCGCAAAGATGTACCAAGATTTACAAATCACGTATTGGTGGCCGGGAATTAAGAAGGATATTGCCACGTTCGTAAGTAGATGTATAACATGCCAACTGATCAAAGCTGAACACCAGCGACCAGTTGGAACTCTACAGCCTTTACCAATTCCTGCATGGAAATGGGACCACATCAGGATGGACTTCGTCGTTGGTTTACCCAAGACGACGAAAGGCCACGATGCTATTTGGGTGATTGTTGATCGCCTAAACAAATCAGCCTATTTCATTCCTATCAGCTCTACTTTTTTCATGGAACGGTATGCTGAACTGTATATTCAGGAAATAGTTCGACTTCATGGAATTCCGATTTCTATTGTCTCGGATCGAGATTCGAGATTTCTATCCAACTTTTGGCAGAACTTGCAGAAAGCCATGGGGACAAGCTCTCATTCAGTACTGCATATCATCCCCAGACTGACGGGCAGTCTGAACGAACGATCCAAACTCTTGAGGACATGCTATGAGCTTGTGTTTTGGATTTCAAGGGGAACAAGGGGAATTGGAGCAAGTACCCACCGTTAATCGAGTTTTCTTCTAATAATAGCTTCCTCGCTACTATCGAAATGGCACCGTACGAGGCATTATATGGGTGCAAGTGCCGATGCCCAGTCCATTGGGATGAAATTGGCGAACGAGCATTATTGGGACCAGATATGATCCGTGAAATGACAGAAGCGATAACAAAAATCCGGGAGAAGATGCGAACCGCTCAAAGTCGACAGAAAAGCTACGCAGATCGCAGGCGACGACCTTTAGAGTTCGCAAAGGATGACCATGTATTTCTAAAGTTCTACCCAATGAAAGGCGTGAAGCGCTTCGGGCAAAAGGGCAAGATAAGTCCCAGATACATAGGCCCATTCAGAATCATCAAACGGGTGTGCGAAGTCGCATATCAATTAGAGTTGCCAGCTTCCCTATCGCAAGTTTACGACGTATTTCACGTATCGACATTACGGAAGTACGTCGCGGACCCGGGTCATGTGATCCAGCACGAACTTCCTTATCAACAACTTAAGCCAGACTTGAGTTATGTGGAGAAGCCTGTAGATATTCTGATGTATGAATCAAAACGACTACGGAATAAAACTATTCCGTTAGTTAAAGTTTTGTGGCGGAACCAGTCAATTGAAGAAGCCACTTGGGAGCGTGAGGATGATATGAGAGTTCGTTATCCCGAGTTATTCCAGTCGGCGTAATTTCGGGGACGAGTTCTTTTAAGGGGGAGGATGTAATACCCGTAAGATTAAATACGGGGGTTTTGGTGTGGATTAGTATTGTAAGTATTTAATTTAGAAGTTCTCATATATAATCATTAATGGAGTGTAAGCTTTCGTACAAGTATATTAAGAATAAGGAGTTGGTAAAGATAAAACCTACAGAGTAATTCTCGTGGTATGATACAAATCGTCGAAGTATTCGTGGACGTATATTAAGGCTAGAAAGTTTTCGTGGTGTACCTTACACTTGAATGTAGTTTTCGTGACCTCTATTACATGCATATACAACAATTATAATAACCAAGTTATATGACTAGATATACACATGTAAGTATATTAATTATTATAACAACCTATCAAATCAACTTAGAAACACGTGGAGACAACTTATGTTATTATTGGTATGACTAACAAATGCTTTCTTAACCTTAAGGTAACCTAGAAATAAAAAAACAACGTGGAGGTATATGTATATGTATACACTTGTATATCAATTTAGAAAAGAAGAAAGCCTCGTTTGCATCAAAACAAAGGAGAAAAATAAGGAAGGTTTCGGCAAGCATTAAGACTCTTAACAACTTGAAGATTACGACGCGGGGTATGTAAACTCTTGCTATACCATGTAAATAAAGCTTGTGTTAACATGTTTTCATTTTATTATATAACTTATGTGGATTAATAAGTGTTTAAAATGAATAAAATAACGTCTTCGTAACCTTGTATGTTAGGGTTTGTACACAAGATTTCCAAACAGTGATTGTTGTGCTTATTTTAATAGATTTCGGTATTGGAGCTATTATAAGCGCGTAAAGGTAAGAAGCATAGAATGATTTTTTTGTTATGATCGGGATTAGTTCTCGGGGGTAGGATAGATTTCGTGATTATTGTATAGGTGAAGTGTTCGTGGTTATTATCTTGAGAATAGCTATGTGGGAAGCGTGTGTGCTTGTATTAGTTATCTTGAGGATAGCTATGTGAGAAGAGTGTGTGCTTTGTATGAGTTATTGTTCGATATTAGACTTTGGTTAAAGCATTTCAAGGTTGCAATATACTACTGTTTTCGAGGGTTGACTTATTTGTTAAGTAAATGATTAGTTTTAAACTATAGCATGGTTTCGTCCATCATAAAGCTAAGACATTGGATGCTTAATGTTTTGGCCCTACATTTGTATATTAAAGTTTTCGTTATGTGTATTAGGCTTTTGATCAATTTATAAAGTTTTCGGCAAGGTATATTTGGCTTCTCGACATCCCATGCCTAAGATCCGTTATTTAATAATTTTCTATAAAGCATATAAGTTTCGATATTTTGCCATTTTTAGGGTTTTCATTATTTTAGTGTTTTTACGATTTTTAGGATTTTGATAATTTCTAGGGTTTTTGATACTTAAGATTTGGAAATTCGAGACTTACGTAACTTAGCAAAATACTGATGTGATAATATTTATTTATTCAGAGGTTCGACATTTAGGGATTCCACCAGATCTCTTGACTGATTTTAGCGGGAGGACAGGTAGGTGGATCATCCATCTACAATACGTAAACACATATGTGATTTATGTGTTTTCATATGCTTCGATGATTCACGTGACTTATGTGACTTACGTGTTTTACCTGTTTTACGTACGTTTTATATAAATCATGTTTGAGATTTCATGTATATGCATAGCACATGCATATCACGTCCGGGCGACAGATGGTTGTACCGTAGTGAGACGGTGACGATTTTAGATATTGACATACAGGGTAGAATGAGATGTTCGTGATTGGTGACTCTTAGAGGAGTCGAGGTTGGGCTCACTGGGCACCTGGCGGAGACAAGCGTGATCGATCTGCCAACTCGGGCGTGACCGTCTCGATGTGCATACCGTCGGATGAGTTTTTGGTGCAACCTGATAGGAGGCCATTGGCGTGATCGTCCAGTGCACTATCAGTGTATGCTTTTGGTGCGGAGCAACCCGGTTGGAGGCCATTGGCGTGATCGTCCAGTGCACTACCAGGGTAGGCCGCCGCAAGACATGGGGTGGCCTCCCAGTAATCTATTGCGCGCGAAGATGTCGAGCCTAACCTAGGATCCTGTGTTGTGTGAAATAGAAATGTGGGAAAGAAAAGAGTGTGCATTGATATGTGAGATATTGGGAATTGGGGTTGAGTGCACACTTGCATACATGCATGTTTATTCACCTACTGGGCAAATTGCTCAGTGTTTACGTGTTGTAGGTACTGAGTCGGACTCTGATATGCGTCGAGACTGAGGCGGCTGGTGGCAATGCTCCACGGACTTTTGTGGGTTGTGCGGTACATGGATGAAGACCTGTGGAGCGGCGTTAGAGTTTTTGTTCTTCTGATATTTTGGGGCTTTGGCCCATGTATAGCCATTACGATGTAGATATATTTTTATGGTAATGTATATTGTTTTAGGAAAAAGTTTTAATTAAACGGGCCTTCCGCAGCTTACGTTGCGGAAATCCACCACTAATCGTATTAGAAAAGTAGGGTCGCCACAGTGATAGGTATGGTGTATGGGTTGATGAGGATGGATGAGTTTATGAGAGGGTCGGTGGGTGTGGGTTGTGGAGGTGGGAGGTTTGTTTGTGATGATTGGCCATGTGAGACGGGTGCATTCCCAATGTCACGGTGGGACGTCTCGATGGCTGTCAGCACTCTCTCCATCATTTTTTCTTCAATGGATTTGATGGCTGCAGAGACGGCTGCGTGGAACTGCGCTTCGGTCACAAACAGGACAGACGCCTCCATAGATGATGTACCAGGACGACTGATGTCGCCTATTAACAACCCTTGAGTAATGACCGTCTCAGTGGGTTGGTTCATCGTTACTTGAGGTTGTGACGGGTCGAGACTTCCTCCCAATCCTCGACTTGAATCAAGAAGATTCGCATCTAAGGGTGTTGTTGCAAGCTCTGAGTGAACTTGCGTATTAGACCTGTGAAGGTCATGGCCGGTAGTAGGCAGTGTCTGAACCTTGGCCACCACTAACGCGGGGGAGTCGGGCTGCGGCTCAAGATTGAGCGATGAAGGATTCATAGCCCATGGAGTGATAACCGGCGTCGGGTCTAACGTAGTCACAACAACTTCTAATACGGGATCGTTCGATGTGATTTGTTGTGTGGGAGGCCGTCTTATGAGACGAATTTCCTCGTCTGACTCGGTGTGTCTGACGGGGTAGCCGTATGAGGAGATGGATCATGTGTTGCGTCCTCATGGGCTTGTGTTGTCGATTGAGACTCTAGAAGTGAGCTGCCCCGTTTCCACCTCGAGCGGTGCTTCGTTGGTAGGAACCTCCTCAATTAGTTCCTGAAGCACTTCTACAATAACTGGGCCTTCTTCGTCGAGTGCTTGTTGTGGAGCCTCGAGTTCCAACTCTTGTGTCACTATGTCAATCAACATGGCATCTAAATCAGGTAGTTGAGCTTCGTGAGTTGGAGGCTCCTTGATGGACATGTGGTGTGCTAATATGATTTGCAAGTGCGACAAGTGATAATAAAACGAATACCTAATTACTATCACCAACGTGCGATAGGCAGTGGACCTATCGTGTGTAGTGCAGTAAAGTGAGTAAACGAGTATCGAACACGAGGAATAAACTGAGTACTAGTAGTGACCTATCGACTCGATATCTAGCCTAAAGAAAATACGCCGATTGTTTTACGAATTAACCTAACAGATCGCTCCAAACTCAACTAGATATTCAAAGAACACGCCTAAACTGATGTGAGAACTTTCAGATAATATAGATGTGACCGGGATTCGAATCCCCCTAGGTACTATCGGTTAAGATAACGAATATCGCCCCGACATGATTCTGACTAGATCGCAGTAATTTCCTACCCTCTCACGAGTTTGCTGTCGCCCTAAATGCTCACGGGGATCTAAAATTCAGTAATTACTAACGACGAGGATCGAGTATTTGCTAGCTTTCGCCCTATACTCGAATCCTATCTTCTACGAACGACCTAATCGTTGTTTAGCTGTCGCCCTAAACGATTTTCCACACGATCACTTTAACACATAGACATATTAAAGCGACGAACCAAATTCATAGATAGATAAATAGTCATAACACGAGTCACGATAAATATATTTCTTAAATACGAATTAACCTGGCGTTCATCTAATCCAAACACAAAGGGAATTTAGCTACTTATAATTAACGGGAAAACAATAAAAAAATAAGGAACGAGGAAGAAAGACTCGTGATCTTGATGTACGGATGATCTGCGATGATAGCGCGAATGAATCCTCGTTCTGCGTTCAATTCGGCATGATTTCATCGTAGATCCATCTCACGCGCTCCGAGATGTAATTTCTTGTTCTTCAAGGCTCTTTTTCGTCTCTTAATTGATTAGGGTTGATATCTAGTTGGTATCCCCTCTTTCTGAGTCGAATTTGGGCTTTAATACCGAAATTCTCTACTGTCACGGCCTGGGACATGGGCCTTCACGGCCGTGACAGTCATCGTTTTGCCTCTCGCGCTTTCTACCAAGTGTCACAGCCAAGTGCACTAGGTGTCACGGCCATGACGTACTGAACTTCGACTCTCTGCCAAGTGTCACGGCCAAGTGCACTAGGTGTCACGGCCGTGACATCATCCAGTATAACCTTCGAAGCTTACTGCCAGGTATCACGGCCTAGTGCAATTTGGGTCACGTCCGTGACGTTCTTCAGCGTAGTACGCTTTCCTTGTCACGGCCTTGTTCACTATGTGTCACGGCCGTGACACATGCCTGTTTTCGTCTTTTTTGCTCCGTTTTGCCTAGTTTTCGCTCCTTTTCACCCGAAAATTGTCCTAAGGTTCAATAATATCCAAATAGGTGTAAATAGAGCAATTAAATGCATAAAATAATCATGGAAATTCTATTATAGCACCCATAATTACTACAATAAACGTATTAAAATACGTTTATCAAACCTCCCCACACTTAAGCATTTGCTTGTCCTCAAGTAAATTAGAAGTCAGAGCACGCATCAAATCAAGATAACGGCACGGTTGTTTGCAATTTATCATCAAAGCTAGAAAGCACGAAACGGAATCAAGCAAACAATCATGTACATCACACTAATGACTTGCACTTGTCGACCTAAACTTCCTTCGCACTGCCAATCGAGACTCTTAACTCTCAGGGAACCGCTCAAAATCACTCAGTGTATAGGCTAGCATATAGTGAATCGCTCAATTCGTGCACTAGTCTCACCCCTACCATAAACTTGCAAGCTATTCGCATCTCTACTACTTAAAGTGGCAAGCATAAATCTGAGGGTCTTTTCGGGGGGGGGGGGGGGAACGGGTCGAGTAATCGTGAAGCCACAAGCATGTGTAATGAACACGTAATCTTAGAGCTAGGTCACGTAAGCGAAAATATCAAAGAACATAGAATGATCAAACTAACAGTCACATGCTCCAACATAAGACTCAACATTCTCGCTCTGAAATCCTAGACTTTTCTGCCCGGCCCTCTCAACTCAGTTCCCTTTCATTTTCTGCCCTTTCACTTTAGTTACGCTCTATTTTTGTGCACTGCACTTATTCCCTAAACATCAAGGTTTGGCTTTTGTCGCAAAGAATACATCGTCACAGCGAATGGCGTGTACCTAGGGATACTTATTACCGAAACGTATATCTTGCAAAAGGTTTATGGGCAGGCTTATGCAAGGGATCGGGTCATTTCAGAATATGCAAGGTTTATGGGCAAGCTTAGGGTCGAGTCATTTCACGAATAGCAGAAAAGAACGTTAAATCAGACACTGAAACAGTAACTCTCAAGTTCGACTTACGCTCTATTCTAATCAACACAGGTTCAATAATCTCTGGAGGCTTATTCAGGTCAGTGACTTCTATAATTTATGAGGTAAGCAAACGAATAGGCTCATGCTCAAGTCGCTAACTAAGGGGATTAATCATGGTAGGGAAATTTGGTCATGGACTTAATTCCTAATGCCCTCATTTCCATACTAACATACCAAAAACAATTCAACGCATATCAGACAGGCAAGTTGTAGAGGGATATAGACTAGGCACGTCACACAACCAAGAAAATGAGCGTAAGCTCGTCAGGCTCAAACTTTCACAACGAAAAAGGGTTATGTGTACGACTCTCTCAAAACAGTGCTACATCAATTCAGGTAGACACGATTCAATTAGTCATGCATATCCTAATTGCTCACAAAATTTCATAAAATGCAGACCAACTCGAGATAAGCGCAAACAATCATGCCTGATTTCATTAATTCATGCCTTTCTAACGAAATTGATAGTTCACGGACACGTTATAAAAAAACTTTTACGTGCATTCTCAACCTAATTCCCCCTCCCCACACCTAAGCCTGACGTTGTCCTCAACGTAAAAATAATAGAAGGAAGGGAAAAAGTTAAAAATGGGACTCCACTGACGAGTAAGTGACGTGGTCGTGAAGTAGTCGTGACCGAACGCGTGAAGGTCGTGTCGTAACTCGTTATGCGTATCCTGGCCTAGCTAAAGACAACAATAGACGGAAAAAAAAAAGAAAGTAGTCATAGATTAATCAAAGACATAGTTATAAACATCCTAGGCATCAACGACATGAACATAGACACGACGACTACTTAGGCAAACGAAATGTCGAACGAAAATAAAGGACAAGAAAAGGAAGAAAAGGAAAAATCACTAAGGGGTGGTGGTGAGGGTGGCCTCGGTCGAAGGAGCGACATCGACTGTTGGGAGGATTTGAGCGCAGTGTCCATGGCTTGCAGGGCCTAGTTATAGCGATCTAGCTATTCGCGGTACCGACGGTGGGCTTCCTCATTCCATCGTCCGTACTCTTCTTGTTGGTGCCGGGTTTCTTCGTTATAGCTCTGGCTCTCTTCATCGCGTTGCAGCGCGTCAGCGTTCATGCGCAGCATCTCTTGGCGCAACGCCTCGAGGTCCGCTGTTGACGCGTATGGGGCGACGCCGGATGACTCGCCGTGGTGGTAGCCGGAGGAATAGGAAGGCCCATTGGTCGTGTCTGTCTCCACTGGATAAGGGCCTTCGATGTAGAGCTGGTCGGTGAGGACGTCGACGTGGTCTGTCTGGCCACGATACATCTCGTGCCAGACGTACACCTTGTTCGTGCGAGTCCAGGTGGGTGCCTTCACGAGTATCTTCATCTTCACGAGCATCTCCTCGTTCAAGGGATTGCACCTGCCGACTACCTCCATCTCGGGTGCATTCGCTGGCCACAGTCGTAGTCCCCGGACGACTTTCGTGATGAGTGCTCCTACAGCGATCTTGCCATGGCTTCTTGCTTTCGCCTGGGCACCGAAAGCATGGGCAAGCGCTTTTCCCAAATGGGACCGTTCGTCTCCCTGCAGCTTAGTTAGGTAAAAGAGATCACCGAGGGTGATTGCTCCGTGCGACTCGCCCCTCGGTGTGAGCGAGGTCATGAGGAGGCGGTGGATGTAGTGCAGTCCTGGGTTCCTGAGCGCAGAGGCCTTCGAGGTCTTTGGGCTATATTCTGGCTTGCTCGGTCGAGCGATGTCAGCCCAGCAAGCAAGTATACCTCTCGGTTGCTGAAAGTAGGTTGAATAGGGCAGATGCGGACCTGGCACTGGCACTCCAAGTGCATGGCAAAGGTTGTCGACCTTTACTATGTGTTCTTCGTTGAAAGCCCGGAAGCTGACCTTGCTGGGTCTGTATTCCTCGTGGGAGAACGTAGAAAGGAACTTCAAGGTGAGTTCCTTGTACGTCGGTTCGTCGATGTTGTAGAAAGTGGTCCATCCACTGAGTGAAAGGTACTGCGCGACCTGCTGGTCGATGTGGTGCTTCGCCAGCATATCGTAGTCGATCTGGTCCATGAGGATGAACTCCATGGCCTTCAGCCTGTTGTACCGTGTAGTCTGAGCCTCGTTAGTGAACTGACCCATGGCTTCTAGCAGTGTCGGCAGGGGCCCGCGTCGCCTTTGACGAACGGGCGAACGCAAGGCGGGGTCACGCTGAGCTGTGGAGTGGCTTTTACCCATAGTACCTGGAATGGAGATGTGAGCTCAAAGAAATAATAGTATTAAGATAGCTCGACTCGACCAATAATCACAACAAAGATATATCATAATTCAATGACCCTTGAAAAGCTCAAAGAAACATTTTGTCGAACACGTGGCGTGCAATCGAAATCACTCAATCTAAGTCCAAAATTGAACAAGCAAACGTACCCACATAAGTCATATCATGAACTAAAACTAAGTAACACCATAAAAGCAACGAATTTTGCCAATTAATTCCAAAAAATGCCCAATTTTCGAAATTGGGGTTCCTCCGTCCAAAACTTGAAATTAATGAACGAAATCAACAAATTAAGCATACCCAACTTGCTATTAGCATGTATCTAGCCATAAACGAGCACGACAAACACGAAATTAATCCCAATTTTGAAAAGCCCCAAATTTGAAATTAGGGTTCGGCGTAATCAATTTCGAAAATCCGTGGCTAATTTCAACGAAATAAGCATGCCCATAACGATAATGACGCGTAAGAACATGGAAAAAGCATATTCATACCATGGGAGTAGTGAATTCGATGGGATCCCCAAATTAAAATGAAATAGAGCAAAAGAAATTTCATACCTTGGAGTTTTAGACGAGATTAGAGAAGAATCGTGAGGTTGGTGGTTCCTCGGATTTGGGGGGGGGGCGTGTTAGGTGGTAGATGGAGGTGGTTTTGGGTGGTGATGGTGAGAGAGAGAGAGAGAGAGAGAGAGAGAGAGGGGGGGGGGGGGGAGAGAGAGAAAGGAAATGAAAAAAAGGAAATGGGGCTTTTATAGTCGCGGCAGTCACGGCCATGACACAAGAGTCACTGGCTGTGACATAAGCCAGAGCCTGCCTCTGGAAGTGGTCAGGGCCGTGACGCGCGAGTCACTGGCCGTAACCGAACCTAATAATTTTTAATTTTTTTAATTAAATATTTAATAATATATATATATATATATTTTTATTATTTTTTATTTTATTATTTTTATAAAATCCCGCGTTCGTCACGGCCGTGAAGATTAAGCTTCTGGCTAACAAGGGACAGAGAGTGCTTCTGGATGCTGTCACGGCCGTGAAGCATAAGCTTCTGGCCGTGACAAGGGGCAGTGAGAGCCCCTTGGTACGTCACCGCCGTGAAGGCTTAAGCCGCAGGCCGTGACGTATGGCAGTGTGACGCATAAATGGACGTCACGACCGTGACTGCTTAAGCCGTTGGCCGTGATCGATCTTTTTTTTAACATAATAAATAGACATGGGTTGCCTCCCAAGAAGCGCTTACTTTACCGTCTTTAGCCGGACGTCCTTTCGTTCGCTCAAATCTGGAAGTCCAGGTACAACACTTCATTTTCGCTCACGTCTTCCTCGCCTGCGTGATAGTGCTTCAACCTGTGGTCGTTCACCTTGAAGGTACCCTGCTCCATACCTGAATTCTCAACAGTACCATAAGGAAAAATTCGTGTAACAGTGAACGGTCCCGACCAACGTATCTAAGTTTGCCAGGAAAGAGCCTAAGTCGAGAGTTAAAGAGGAGGACTTGGTCCCCTTCCGAAAACTCCTGTCTTTGCCTAATTTTCTTATCATGATAAGCTTTTGAACGTTCCTTATACATGCGGGCGTTATCGTAAGCCGATAAACGCCACTCGTCTAACTCCTTAATTTGGAGTTGTCGCTTTCCGCCGGCGTTCTCCAAATCAAGATTCAAGGACTTAATTGCCCAATAGGCCTTATACTCTATTTCTACGGGGAGGTGACATGCTTTCCCATAGATTAGTCTATACGGTGTAGTGCCTATAGGTGTCTTATATGCAGTCCCATATGCCCAAAGTGCATCGTTCAACTTATTTGCCCACTCCCTACGATTCCCTTCTCTGGTCTTTTCTAAAATGCGTTTCAGCTCACGATTCACTACTTCGACCTGACCGCTAGCTTGGGGGTGGTATGGGGTGGATAGGCTATATCTAACACCGTAACATTCTAACGTACGTGCAAACGGGTGTTACAGAATGTGTACCCCTATCGCTAATAATGCACCTAGGCGCCCCAAAAACGTGAAAACAGTGCCCGTAGAAATCTAACGACTATCCTAGCATCGTTCGTGGGTAAGGCTTGCGCCTCAGCCCACTTGAACACATTCAACAGCAGCTAGGATGTACTTATTATTATACGAGCTAGGGAACGAACCCATGAAATCTATACCCCATACGTCGAAAATCTCACAAACTAAGATGAAGTTCTGGGGCATTTCGCCACGTTTCGAGAGTTTAACTGCGCGCTGACACTCACAAGTGTCAACGTACCTTCGGGCATCCTTAAAGATCGTGGGCCAGTAGAATCCGCTTTCCAACACCTTCTGGGCGGTTCTATTGGCTGCATAGTGCCCTCCGGTTGGTCCATTGTGGCAGTGCCTAAGGATCTGTGTCGTCTATGGAGCAGCAACGCATCGTCGTATCACCTGGTCTGCACATTGCCTGAAAATATATGGGTCTTCCCTAAAGTAGTACCTCAAATCACAAAAGAATTTCTTCTTTTGCTGACTGGTGTACTCATTTGGTAGGACCCTCGCAACAAGACAGTTAGTGTAATCTGCAAACCATGGGGTATCGTCACTTACCACTTGTATCGAGTATAGATGTTCGTCTGGGAACTGATCGTGTATCGCCCTTTCGTCCTTGTTATAAATCTCGAACTCCCTAGTCGAGAGAGGTGATCCGCCGCCAAGTTTTCTGCACCTTTCTTGTCTCGGATCTCTATGTCGAACTCTTGAAGCAGTAGGATCAACCTGATCAGCCGGGGTTTGGCATCCGGCTTTGCTAACAAGTACTTAAGAGCAGAATGGTCAGTAAAAACAATAACCGTAGATAAGATATGACATTGAACTTGTCGAAAGTGAACAGGACAACTAACAGCTCCTTTTCAGTGGTCGTGTAATTGGCCTGGGCTGCGTCTAATGTCTTACTCGCGTAGTAGATCGCCCTGAAATGGTTGTCCTTGCGCTGCCCTAACACGGCCCCAACTGCATAATCACTATCATCACACATTAGTTCAAAGGGCAGCCCCAAGTCAAGGGCTACCATAATAGATTCTGTGATAAGTCGCTCCTTTAAGTAAATTGAACGCACGTAAGCACTCATCATTAAACTCAAAAGGCTTTCTCAAGTAATCTAGACATGGGTCGAGCAATCTTAGAAAAATCCTTAATGAACCTTCGATAAAATCCAGCAAGTCTTAGAAAACTCCTAATCGATCTCACGTTCGAGGGATAGGCAATTTTTCTATAGTCTCTAACTTAGCCCGGTCCATTCCGATTCCCTTAGAGAAAATCTTATGGCAGAACTATGCCCTCTCGAACCATAAAATGGCATTTTTCCCAATTAAGTGCCAAATTCGTTTCCTCGCATCGTGCAAGTACGAGCTTCAAATTGACAAGGATGCATCAAACGACGACCCAAAAACTGAAAAAAATCATCCATAAATACCTCCATTATCTCACATACCAGTTCGTCGAATATGGCCATCATGCATCGCTGGAAGGTGGCTGGGGCATTGCAGAGCCCGAATGGCATCCTTCGATACGCGAACGTCCCGAACGGGCACGTGAATGTGGTTTTTTCCTGGTCTTCGGGTGCTATGGCGATCTGTAAGTATCCTGACAAGCCATCAAGAAAACAATAAAATGAGTGACCGGATAATTTCTCTAATATTTGGTCAATAAAAGGTAAGGGAAAATGGTCCTTTCGCATGGCGTCATTCAACTTCCTGTAATCGATGCAGACGCGCCACCCAGTCACGATCCTCGTCGGAATCAGCTTGTTTTTCTCATTGGCGGCGACCGTCACGCCTCCCTTCATTGGGACCACTTGGACCGGGCTGACCCATGCGCTGTCTGAAATGGGGTAGATCATCCCTGCGTCTAGTAATTTGATCACCTCATTCTTGACGACGTCCTTCATATTAGGATTGAGTCGCCTCTGACGTTGCGCGACTGGCTTGAAAATTGTCCTCCATGAGGATCTTGTACGTACAGTAGCTCGGGTTGATACCCCTTATGTCGGATATCTTCCATGCCAAGGCCGTTTTGTGCTCTTTCAAAACGCCCAAGAGCTGCCCCTTCTGTCCGTCGTCGAGGCTCGATGTGATGATGACTGGTAGCCCTCCATTGCTGCTAAGGAACGCGTACATGAGGTGGTCAGGCAGCGGCTTCAACTCTAGGACTGGTGGCTCCTCGACCGAGCTCTTTTCCTTGTCATATCCGCTGCTCTCGTCGATGGCTATTATGGGCTCGTCGACCTCCTTCCCACACTCATCAGTCACCTTAATCATTCTGGTGTCCTCCTCGCTCAAAACCTGTGATAGACCTTGCACAGAAAAGAGAAAGTCGTACTCAAAAGCGTCTAGGCAGTAACACTTCGTCATGCTCATTATTTTTTCATCGAATCAGCCATGCTAAACGTAACTTTTTCTCCATCTACTGTCAAAGTCAATGTGCCATTTAACATCTATCATGGTTCTCCTGTGGCTAAGAACGGTCTACCTAAAATCAACGGGACATTATCATCTTCTTCCATGTCTAGGATAACAAATCAGCAGGAATCACGAAATTATCCACTTTAACTAGAACATCCTCGATAACACCTCGAGGATACTTCAACGATCTATCGACTAACTGCAAGCTCATCCTACTGGTCGTGGCTCACCTAATCCTAAGCGCTTAAACATGGAATATGGCATTAAATTAATGCTAGCACCTAGGTCAGCTAACGCACGCTCAACAAGTAAATCTCCTATAAGACAAGGAATAGTAAAACTCCCTGGGTCCTTGAGCTTCTTAGGGATCTTACTTTTGAGTATCACCGAGCACTCTGCTCACAGGCATACTGTGGAAACGTGTTCGAGCTTCATTCTGTTAGTCAACAGGTCCTTCAGGAACTTGGCGAAGCTAGGCATCTGCGTAATAGCTTCAACAAACGGTAAGTTAATATGCAATTCTTTACACACTCATAAATTTACTGAACTGCGCCTCGTCCTTGTCCTTCTTCAGTCGAGCCAGGTAAGGGATCTTCGGCTGGTATGGCTTCACCGGTGGCCGCTGGATCTCCTTCGCCTTTTCTTTTTCGGGCTCGACCTTCTCCTTCTCAGTTTCGGCTTCTCGACATCGTCGCCTCCGATCTCCTCCATTTCGGACTCGTCGTGGCTCTCAAAGTTGGCATTCTCCTTCGCCTTCTTCTTGGCGGGCACTTCTTGCAGTTCTCGTCCGTTCCTCAGGGTCACAGCCTTGCAATACTCCTTTGGATTCAGCTAGGTGTAGCTTGGGAGTGATCCCCGAGTACGCCCTGCCAACTACTTCGCCATCTGGCTCACCTGTTGCTCTAGCTTCTTGAGCGAGGCGTCCGTGTTCTGGACACATACGTCATACTTCCATGTACTCCTCTATCTTCGTCATTCGGCTCTCGTGGGCTGCGATGGTGCTACTGAAGTTCGTGAGGAGCGCCTTCATCATATCTTTCATCTCCCTCATGTCGTTAGATCCTCCTGCGGGTGCGTTTTGATACTGGCGTGGTGCCCTGTTTTGGAAACTGGACGGCCTAGGATGAAATCCTGGCGGTCCTTGCCCCTGTGGTTCTAATTTCCATACGCCAAGTTGGGGTGTGCTCGGGGTTGGAAACTTCGTTGGCCACCTTGGTAATTGCCCATATAATCTACGTGCTCCAGCGGCTGCCCAAGTTGGCATTCTGAGGTCTCGTGGGCTGCGCCACAAATCCCACACAGTGGTACGTATGGCGTATGCTGCGTCGGTGCGGTGGTCGTCACGGCATTCACGGGCTGAGTCTGCCCGGATTTCCAGAGTAGTGCGTCGATGACTGTCTACATCTGAGAGTTCGTCGCAGCAATTTGTTACTAAAGCGCCTCGAATTTGGCATTAGTGGCCGTCTCCTCGCTCACTCCGAAAATGCCGGGTGTCTTCATTCTCGTATTGCCCGTCATGAAGCTGTTCCTCGAGTAGTCCTCAATCAGATTCCAAGCGTCGGTTGCGTTGAGCTTCACGTGTCCTCCTCATGCGGCTCCATCTAGCATGTGAATGGTCTGATCATTGAGCCCCTCCTACAATCGGTTGATCTGAGCTGCCTTTGACATCCCGTGTTGCGTGCATCTCTTCAGTAATGCCTTATAGCGCTCCCATACCTCGTAGAGGTTTTTTGAGTCCTTCTGGTGGAAAAGTGATATCTCCGTCTTCAGCCTTAGAACCTTTTATAGTGGGAAGTAGTGGCCAATGAAGGTGGCTCGCATTTCTTTCCACGTGGTGATCGATCTGGGCGGCAACATCTCCAACCAATCCTTTGCCCTGAACTTCAACGAGAACGGCAATAGCATCAGCTTGATCGCATCGCCCGAGACCCAGTTGATCTTGATCGTGTCGGTGACGGTTATGAAAGCCTTCAAATGGGAGTAGGGATCGTCATCAGGATTGCCCTCAAACTGTGCCGTCTGAAAAATCATTTGAAGCCAAGAATGCTTCAGCTCAAAGTTGTTGTTCTCGATCGGCGGGATGACAATCGCCGACTCAGTACTGCCTAGCACCACATTCTTGAGGAGATCTTGTAGTGATGGCTCCTCCTTGTGGACGGGCACTCTGTGGTCCGCCATTCTTACTTCTATGTCGGGGCTATCTACGGATGCCTCTACACGAGAGTTTTGGATTGATTCTTGCGAACTGTCCTCGGAATAGCAGACTAAATGATCCTGAGAGCTAGTGGAAACTCCTTCGGTGTCGTAATTGAGTTTCCATCGTAACTTTCACTCAAAATCTGGGTCTGCTTCAACAATGGGACCCGATGGATGGCTTCGGGTCATTCACTGCTGAATCGTACCTTCAACAAGTGAAAACAAAAATCAGCAAAGAAATAAATAAATACGTCGAAAAGATAACGAGGCTAATGATGACGTAGGAAAACAAATAACGGAAATAACACAAATAACGCAAATAATAAAAAGCAAAAAAAAGTCAAATAAAAGCGGCTAAAATACCAAACTACGTGGTGTGCTAATATGATTTGCAAATGTGACAAGTGATAATATAAAATTAATACCTAATTACTATCACCAACGTGCGATAGGAAGTGGACCTATCGTGTGTAGTGCAGTAAAGTGAGTAAACGAGTATCGAACACGAGGAATAAACTGAGTACTAGTAGTGACCTATCGACTCGATATCTAGCCTAACTAAAATAGGCCAATTGTTTTACGAATTAAGCTAACAGATCGCTCCTACCTCAACTAGAGATTCAAAGAAAACACATAAATTGATGTGAGAACTTTCAGATAAAAGAGATGGCTCGAGATTCGAATCCCACTAGGTACTATCGGCTAAGACAATGAATTATCGCTCCTACGTGATTCTAACTAGATGGCAGTAATTTGCTACCCGCTCACTAGTTTGCTGTCGCCCTAAATGCTCGCGGGTATCTAAAATTCAGTAATTACTAACGGCGAGAATCGAGTAATTGCCGCCCTATATTCGAATCCTATCTTTTACGAACGGCCTAATCGTTGTTTAGATGTCGCCCTAAATGATTTTCCACACGATCACTATAACACATAGACATATTAAAGCGACGAAACAAATTCATAGATAGATAAATAGTCATAACACTAGTCACGATAAACATATGTCTTAAATACGAATTAACCTACCGTTCATCTAATCCCAAATGCAAAGGGAATTTAACTACTAATAATAACGGGAAAACAACGAAGAAATAAGAAACGAGGAAGAAAGACTTATGATCTTGATATACGGATGATCTGCGATGGTAGCGCGGATGAATCCTTGTTCTTCGTTCAATTCGGCGTGATTTCGTCGTTGATCCGTCTCTCGCGCTCCGAGATGTAATTCCTCGTACTTCAAGGCTCTTTTTTGTCTCTTAATTGATTAGGGTTGATATCTGGTCGGTATCCCCTCTTTCTGAGTCGAATTTGGGCTTTAATACCGAAATTCGGTACTGTCACAGCCTGGGACATGGGCCTTCACGGCCGTGACAGTCGTCGTTTTGCCTCTCGCACTTTCTGCCAAGTGTCACGGCCAAGTGCACTGGGTGTCATGACCGTGACGTACTGAACTTCGACTCTCTGCCAAGTGTCACGGCCAAGTGCACTGGGTGTCACGGCCGTGACATCATCCAATATAACCTTTGATGCTTACTGCCAGGTGTCACGGCCTAGTGCAATTTGGTCACGGCCATGACGTTCTTTGGCGTAGTACTCTGTCCATTTTCACGGCCTGGTGCACTATGTGTCACGACCGTGACACATGCCTGTTTTCGTTTTTTTGCTCCGTTTTGCCTCGTTTTCTCTCCTTTTCGCCCGAAAGCTGTCCTAAGGTTCAATAATATCCAAATAGATGTAAATAGAGCAATTGAGTGCATAAAATGACCACGGAAATTTTATTATAGCACCTCAATTTAGAATTTCCGTGGTCATTTTAGGCATTTAATTGCTCTGTTTACACCTATTTGGATATTATTGAACCTTAGGACAACTTTCGGGCGAAAAGGAGCGAAAACGAGGTAAAACGGAGCAAGAAAGATGGAAACATGCATGTGTCGCGGCCGTGACACATAGTGCACCAGGCCGTGGCAAGGGACAGAGTACTACGCTGAAGAACGTCATGGCCGTGACCCAAATTGCACTAGGCCGTGACACCTGGCAGTAAGCTTCGATAGTTATACTGGATGATGTCACGGTAGTGACACCCAGTGCACTTGGCCGTGACACTTGGCAGAGAGTCGAAGTTCAGTACGTCACGACCGTGACACCCAGTGCACTTGGCCGTGACACTTGGCAGAAAGCATGAGAGGCAAAACGATGACTGTCACGGTCGTGAAGGCCCATGTCCCAGGCCGTGACAGTAGCGAATTTTGGTATTAAAGCCCAAATTCAACTCAGAAAGAGGGAATACCAACCGGATGTCAACCCTAATCAATTAAGTGACGAAAAAGAGCCTTGAAGAACAAGGAATTACATCCCGGAGCGCGAGAGACGGATCAACGACGAAATCACGCTGAATTGAACGAAGAATGAGGATTCATCCGCGCTACAATCGCAGATCATCCGTACATCAAGATCATGAGTCTTTCTTCCTCGTTCCTTATTTCTTTCATTGTATTTCTCGTTAATTATGAGTATCCCTTTGTGTTTGGAATTAGATGAACGCTAGGTTAATTCGTATTTAAGACATATGTTTATCGTGACTCGTGTTATGAGGATTCATCCGCGCTACCATCGCAGATCATCCGTACATCAAGATCATGAGTCTTTCTTCCTCGTTCCTTATTTCTTTCATTGTTTTCCCGTTAAATTCCCTTTGTGTTTGGGATTAGATGAACGCTAGGTTAATTCGTATTTAAGACATGTGTTTATCGTGACTCGTGTTATGACTATTTATCTATCTATGAATTTGTTTCGTCGCTTGAATATGTCTATGTGTTAAAGTGATCGTGTGGAAAATCGTTTAGGACGACATCTAAACAACGATTAGGCCGTTCGTAGAAGATATGATTTGAGTATAGGGCGAAAGCAAATACTCAATCCTCGCCGTTAGCAATTAATGAATTTTAGATCCCCGCGAGAGTTTAGGGCGACAACAAACTCATGAGCGGGTAGGAAATTACTGCGATCTAGTCAGAATCACGTAGGAGCGATAATTCATTGTCTTAGCTGATAGTACCTAGAGGGATTCGAATCCCGAGCACATCTCTATTATCTGAAAGTTCTCACATCAGTTTAGGCGTGTTTTGAATCTCTAGTTGAGTTAGGAGCGATATGTTAGGTTAATTCGTAAAACAATCGGCGTATTTTATTTAGGCTAGATATCGAGTCGATAGGTCACTACTAGTACTCAGTTTATTCCTCGTGTTCGATACTCGTGTACTAACTTTACTGCACTACACACGATAGGTCCACTGCCTATCGCACGTTGGTGATAGTAATTAGGTATTCATTTTATATCACTTGTCGCACTTGCAAATCATATTAGCACACCACGTGTCGATCACTCCTGTTCAAGCTCCTGGGCCACTTGATCTATCAACTCGGCCTTAGGGTTGTGGTTTTGTTGTTGAGGGCTCACTCCAAAGTCTGTCGGGGGCCCTCGAATCATTTTCTCCGTGAGATGGTTAACCCCACAGTACAGGCGGTATGTGTCTCCCGTGGGGTCGGTGAGACGAAGTAGCTCGAACGAAATCGACATCGATGGCTGACAAGATCCGTGAGTCTGAGGTGGTAAAAGAATTTGAGCTGGGGTGGTTAGTAGTTCCCTCCTGGAGGTAGATGAGGAATGTTCTCATGAATCTCCATGAGTTGTCTGATGATGACCGAGAACCACCTAGCATACGGCACGTTCTTCGATCGCTTGTTCTCTATTTGTCTGCTCTGTTTATAAAAGATCATTCCAGATCAGCTAGGTAAAATCGTAATTTCGGGAGAACGCAATGCCGTGGAAGATGCGAAGTATATTGCCGCTGCCTTTGTCGAGCAGCATACTTTGGCGACAGACACTTGTTATGATGCCAAAAAGTATCTTTCATGGATGAGGGATGTTGCTCTGTACTTGTGCTAGCTTGACGAGCGGCGGTCGGTATCCCATTTGTAAGAAATCCTGCACCATTTCCGCATCCGTTGGCGAAGGGTCGTAGTTGTGGCTGAAAGGGAGGTCCGAGATGAGGCCGAAATCATTCTTGCTGAAGCTGATGTGCCTCGTCCCAATCACTGTGGTGAATCGATAGGTGCCGTCAACTACATGACTTGATGCACCCCCAGATCTGTTGGAGGTAGACCATTGGTACTGATGCCGTCACCGTGAGTGCGTCCCAAAGGGGATGACCTTTACTATTGACACCATGATCTCGTCCGGGCACCGAAAGGTGGTTAGGTCGAGATGGAAATTGGTGTCAGGTACACTAAGGTACAAGTTGTGGTCGTAGATGTGGTCATATGCTGGATAATTTGCCATCTGAAAAATATTAGAAATAAACTTGATGAGTTCAATTTCAAATTTGAGTCGAAACATATCATATCAAACTATATTATTCAACCAGTTTATATCATATTTGATAATGATTAAAATGAAATTTTGTGCACATAGGACATCTGAAATGAGTGGATGATATGGCCTTTAATAAAATTTTCGAATGGCACATATTTGACGCATAGAAATTATATCGAAAATTTTCTAAGGGTTAAGCACAAGAATACCACTGCTTATTCCGTTCGCTCAAAAATTGAATTCCCAAAGTTAATTCCTATGTGTTAATTTTTTATTAAAGTATCCGTTTAATTTGGCGATCGGAAATTTGTTCGCTAGATTCGCTAAAGTGATAGAGACTTATGAAAAAATTTACCAAGTGTCGAAGTGTTAAGCGTGGTATTGTAGCCGATCAATTTTACGATCGAGAAAAATTGCACGTAAATATACGATCAAGAAAAATTTCCTCAGGTAAACTTACTATCGAAAAATTTTTCTCGATGAATAAAATTTTCCGATTTGAAATTTGTCGAGCGATGAATAATTTCTATCATAAGTGATGTTTTCGCTGCGAGATTTGTCGATCGAGAAATTAGTCAACGAACGACAAGTCAATCGCCGAGAAAATTAACAATCGAACAAAATCATCGTTGCGTATTCTACAATAGAGAAAGTTAGCGTCCAAAAATTGAATTTTATTGCCGCTAAAATTTGTGGTCGAAATAAAATGAAACGGAAATTCAATTTGCGATAGTAAGTTTTGTGCTCGGATTAAATTGCATCCTTTTAACTAATCCACTCGTTAATTTTTTGCTCACATAAAATTCTACTTAGAATTCTCGATGGTAAGTAATTATTCGATCTACGTCATCTACTTGTCGACTTAGTCAAAATTTAGCGATCGAAAATCTTTTACGATACAAACGGTATCTTAATTAAACCGGAATTCAATTAAACTGTTTGCAATCGAAAAAGTTATTCGACAGCTTCAAAGGTTCAAAAACCCAGTCTTCGTTGAACCTTAAGATTTCAACTCTTAGGCGCAGATTATCGAAATTCCTACTCTCAGAATGATCGAAAACACTTAACTATGAAAAAACTCAGAAATCAAACCAGATAAACATATCTAAGGTCTTAGATTTATGAAACTAGCTTAACGTTTTCAAACAGTTCATGTTCGAGAAATATAACAGCAAACCAAGCGAAAACTCGGAAAATGCAGATGCGGAGTTTAAATGGACGTAAATCCCTAAAGAATGTCGAATCTACATTAAAAGACGAAAATCTATGGAAAATAAAAGATTTTGAAGGAATTTTTCTTTCATCTGTTTAACTTTTTCGCGAGAGAAACGACTGTTGAATTTTGCGAGTAAGGGTTTTCTGATTTGGGATTTATGCGTGCGATAAAGGTTTTCGACTGCAAAAAGTTACATTGTTTTGATGGGCGGATTAGACATTTGGGTTCGCAGATTAGACAGGCCCAATATCAGATTTTTGCTCGAGATACTCGGAATTGTCATTTGGTTCCGAATTAAATTTTCGCTCGAAAAGCTGGGAGCAAAAATTACACCCCAATTCAATTTTCGCTCGAGAAATTGCAATTGAAAATTTCCATGTAGTCCCAGTTTTTTATGATGAGTTTCTTATTTTTATCATATTAGCCCCTATTTCAGCTAGAGACCACATAATTGCTCCCCATAATATATGAAAAGAAATGCAATTAACTCCCTGTGATTCTGATCAATGACATCTGGCTCCAAAGTCGAATTTTGAAAATCTACAATACTTAAAGCAAAAATTTCGAAAAATTGGAGTTAATTATTAAACAATTGTTTTAATCAGGCTCCCCCTGAATTGTTATACCAATGTCGTGAGGTCCAAAACGTGAAAAATCGTGAAGTCCTCCTCATTGAAGTGTGTTGTACAAGGAATCAGAATCAAAAATATCTGCAACACTTAGAGAAAAACATCAAAAATATTTGGATCTCAAGACAATATTTTGTAACTACTCCCCCTCAAATAGTGCACTTTAATTGATTTAATCATACAACCGAGTAAATCAATCCAAGTAGCAAACATTCAAAACACGCAATTTGATCAATTTATCTTAGATACATGGTCCCCTAATCTTGTAATCAAACTTATGCGCGAGGGTATGAAAACACAATTAATAATTCGCATTTAATCAATTCAATGCAGATGCAAAGTTAAATTGCATGTCATAATGTGCAATTTGTTTTTAGTTTTTTTTTTTTAAAAAAAACTAAGACAGAAAATCAAGAAAATATTATCTTTTAACTATATATTATTTATTTATTATTATTATATATATTATTTTATGAATATTAATATTATTAATAGCATGGGGTTAGTTATTTTGCTTCGATCAACTTCACGCCTAAAATTTCACAAGACACGTGAAAAGATCATATGCCGTCAAGTCATGTCAACAAACTAAAAGTCCTAAGTTCATAGAATGATCCCGTTTTCGACAACTCTCACTAGGTTCACTCTAGCACTATTATTTTTAACATGAGATTTTATATTTATATCACTCAAGTCAACACAAGCAATTTTATGTCAATTGCCTGTGAGAGAGGCATTTTTAATCATTTCACCTATGCGAAAGGCCGTTGTTTTGGAATCAAAGGAACTTCGAAGGATTTAATTAGGCTTTGACTTAGAAGGGAAGGAAAGATATGGAAGAGGTGAGCTTTAATTCTTCGTCTTCCATTTCCTCGTCTTTCTTCTCCACCGGCATTTTTATTTTCTATTTTTCATCCTTTTTTTTCATTTATCCCCTTTATGCTCAAGCTGAAGCTCCGCTTCTCCACAAGGCTATAGGAGATTATCGTAGGCGAAGTTCTTCTTATTGGTTCTCGGGCCAATTCCGCGCTCCTCTTCTTTTATTCCCTATAGAGGTTTCAGAGATTATCCTTTTGGAAAAGTTCACGGTTATGGAATTCGTACCCAAGGTTGTGCTCCTCTTCCCGTTTCCCGATATAAGACCGATTATCGTTGGAGAAGTTCGCTTCGAGGTGCTCCTCTTTCCAGTCGTTCTGTCGAGCGTACGAGATTATCGACGGAAAAGTTCACAGCAGGATCCATGCCACCTTCTAAGAAATATGATGTAGATAGTCGGAAGCCAGGTTCCTTTTGTCTGTTTTTTGTGCGTTGAGCAATGCCTTCTTTTGTCATATTTTCTCCTTTGTTTTTAATTTTCCTCCCCCATCATTTTCTCGTTTGAACACCACTCCGAACATATAGAAATCGATTTGAAGGCTTTGAATGGGTTTCAAATGAAGAAAAGGGAATCGAAGAAGGCTCAAGGTGGATGACTAAGGGCTAATGTCAGGGATAAAATTTTTATAAGGCCGAGTGAGGAATTACCTAAGTGCCCTTATCATTTTCCTAACAATCTAAAGCAAGGCAAGTATGAAACCAAACCTAAGTGCCCTTATCATTTTCCTAACAATCTAAAGCAAGGCAAGTATAAAACCAAGAATCACTAGCTAAAACAAGCAATTGATGTGCGACTCGCTCGAGAATAAGTCCAAAGAGAAAAATTAAAAAGGCTAGAATCCTCGCATATGTAAAAATGGCTTTGTGTCTAGTGGAGCAAAAAATGACTTTTAGACACATGCGACCTAGACAACGTTGAATAGCTTTGATATTGAGATGAGATATGTGTTGATGCCATAGGCTGTTCCTCTGAATTATAGTTTAAGAGATGAGGCAAACAGTTATCGAGGGCCGCACGGATGTCAGATTGATCGTGTAAAGATTTGTTTCTGAAGTCATTGGAGGAGTTATTTGTTCTGACTGTCCAATATTCTGCACCAGTCAGCATGGAAGACCACATGGAATCCTTTGTCATAGAATTGGCCTATGTTGAACAAGTTATGGCGGAGGCCTTCGACGTACGAGACATCCTTGATCGTCAGATTATCCAAAATCTGAGTTTTTCAGTCAATCAGTCTTGATAGTTGCTCAGCAGCTCTTGATTTAACGTCATGTGTGTGGAGCAACCGGAATCGAGGTACCACACGTGATGGATCAGCAAAATGAATTCGGCAGTTTCGCGAATCGGGTCCAATTGGCGAACTAAATGAATTCGCGAAGTGAGTGTAGAGTGTCGATAATTTCACGAATTGGGATATACCTTGCACGAATTGAATTCGCGAACCCTAAGTCACGGATCTTTGGCGAATTCAGATAATATCGCGAACTATGAGAATTCGCGAACTCCATGCAGGTTCGCGAATCGTTTAACCGCGAACCCTAGTTCGTGAAATGGCAAATTTGCGGGTGGGTCCACTTGGCGAACTCACGAACTTCGCGAACTGCGAGCAGGGTAATACGATTCGCGAATCGAGAGGCATGATAAATAGAGTTCGCGAAGTAGGTCTAGGAGTATGTCATGATCATTTCACGAATTATACGAGTCATATGTAGTTCGTAAATCAAGAACTTAGGTTAGAATCTAAGGATTTATCGAATTAGAGAAATTTATGAATTAGGGTAAGTTAGTTAACTAACCAAGCACTTCATGAATTAAGCTAGGATGGCGCATTTGACTTTGTGGGTTGGTAAGTCACGAACCCTAATATGCGAACCCTCGGTGAAATGCACTTTGCGAACCCTAAGAAACTTCAAGAAACAAGGGATTCGCGAAGTGGATGCGCAAAGTGTAGGGCCGCGAGCTAAAGAAGCCCGATGGATTATGAGGTTCGCAAACTAAATAGGATGATGACTTCACGAACTATAGAACTTGAGTAAGTTCGCGAACCCTAAGTAAGTACAATGGGTTCGCAAAGATATAGTTCCCGAACCAATGAAACACCACGAGTTAGGCAAGCTCGGCGAATTAGAGGGCATTTCGTGAATGATGTAGCTTGGCGAATCATGTCACGAGTTGGATATAGGTACTTCGCGAACTATATAAGTTTGCAAAGTACCGCGAACTCGGCAATAATGAGAGACTTCGCGAATTAAGGAAGTTCGCGAAGTGTGAGGATCAACTCGACGGATTCACAAGCACTTAGCTAATTGGACTTCACGAACTAAATGAACTTGGCGAAGTATAGTGAAGATATTTCACGAATTACACAAGCTTCGCAAACTATATAAGTTCGCGGACCTATATTGGTGTAAAATTGCTTATGCAAAAGAGCCAAGTTAGTTCGTGAGTTCAAATTTCACGAATCCTAAGTCTAAAATTAGCTCACAAATTAAGTATATATCGAAGATCACGACTTAGGAAATAATATTTCAACACTTAGGAAATTCGAGCTAAGGCTAGTCAAGTAACTTAGATAAGGTACTGGCCAAAATTATTTTTATCCTAAGGTCAATGTCTAAGTGTCTCACCGGATCAAGTAGCAGGTAACCCACGGACGACAGGTAAGTAGAAATCCAACTACAACACATAACTTGTGTGTTATATGTTTTGTGTAACTATGTGCCTACGTGATTGCATGATTACGTGAATTGATCGTTATGCCTTCATGTGGTAAGCATAAGCTGCATTTATTTGCATATGCATATTCATGTGCACGCACGAACTCGTGGGGGAGGTCGTGGGACTGAGTATGCATGATGATATGTGGGCAAGTGCGTCGACTCGCAGTTGAGTCAGGGGGTGTCTCATATGCTATCAGGGCGGCGTTTAGCGTCGTCGTACTATTATTATTATTATTATTATTATTATTATTATATATATATATATATGTGGATATCCGATGGATATGGTTGGGCATGGCCCGTGGCGATAAGGTGCGACCTGGAGGGTATAAGAGACCCAGAGTGGAACCCTGGTGTAGGCGACCTCAGCGTGGGCTACCAGCGTGTGCGACCGCCGGACAGTCGGGGACGACCGGGTTCATATCGCGACCTAGGGGAACGATGTGCATCCTAGGGTTCGACCATCCGGCATTGACCACTGTGGTATTGTCCCTGAGGGACGTGAGCTCTTGTGGTGCATAGTGAGATTAGCCGAGGGCCCTGGGTACGTTAGTACGATTGTTATATGCATCGGCGTGGATCGCCTTTGCGAGTGTTAAAAGCATCGGCGCGGATCGCCTTTGCGAGGGTTATATGCATCGGCGTGGTTTGCCGTTGCGGGGGAGTGACACGTGCATACATGCATAGCTGGCAAGGCAAACTTTTGAAGCTTCGAAGCGTCTTTTCGGGGTGGTGTGTGCATGGATGACGACCTGTGAGGCCGGGCACATAAGACTCTTTTGCTGCTTATGTGTACACGTTCCATGTAATCAGGACTAGCATGTGAATAGGAACTCATGTATTCCTTTGAGCGTGTAACGGACGACTTCCTTTATGAAAAAGAAAAAACAACGCATTTTCGCACGTGTAATACCCGTAAAATTAATACGGGATTTTGATGTAATTAGTTATGTAAATTTTGTGAACTAGGTATATTGATACGGAAATTAAAAGCTTGGAGCAAAAATATAAGCTATGTTAGTTTCGAATTAGTTTCGAAACTTGATAAAGAATTTAATTAAAATTAATAATGGTAAAACAAATTAAGTTGGGCTATTATTATTGTTACGTGAATGAGACCCAATAATTTAGTAGGCTATACATTATACTTAACACTTGAATAAGGCCCAAAGAAATTCATGTAGGATAAGTTATAATCACATTACTTAAGTTTGAGGAAAAACACGTCAACCCCTTGTCTAATCACACACAATTCAAAGTTCTCATGTATATCTAATGTAAGTGATGGAACTTTAAGAACTCAAAAGGATGAAAAGAATTCTAAGCTGAAACACGAGAAGCTAAAGCAAGAACTTGGTGACTTCATCAAAGATTAAACAACATATTCCTCAAAGAAAGGTATGCAAGGGTTTCGAGATTAGTAAACTTCAGCTTAATATGTTTTCGATATTTATATATATTTATGTATACAATCTTATGCTAGTCATAGGAGGGTCAGTAATTATCATAGTTAGATAACCCTAAATCTTCTAGTATTGAAGTACGTTCATGTTTAGGTAATACAAGCCTTGATAAATTATGAAGTATACGATATTATGATTTAAGACCTATTAATTATGGGATTAGTGTAGCTTTTCAAAGGTTGAAAGGAAAGAGTACCGTATTCTGGGTTAGAATTAGTTCTTCAAGCTGATCTTGATGGTGTATGTTTCAGGGTTTTGGGGGAGAATCTCGATTGTTAGAAAGATCTCGACATGGTGTACCACAAAAAAATTTCAAAGTATAATAGAATAAATCTCGAGATGTTCCATAAAGAGATTTCGGGACATATAAGAAGAAGATCTCGAGATGTGTATTTAGAAGATTTCGAAATGAATAATAAGTTGTGCAGTAGAAAGATTCGAAATTTATAACAGATGGATGTCGAGATCTATAATACAAACATGTCGAGATATGAACTATAAAAGAATTCGAGATGTATCTTATAAGGATTTCGACACCATCAAAGATTTCGACATGATATGAAGAGTTTCGTGATGTAACCTTGGTAGAATTCAAAATATAACAGTTTTAGATATAATAGGATCTCGATAAGAGATCTCGACATTATAAGACCTCAAGCTAGGATAGATCTCGACATTGTGTAATGATTTCGACATTTGCTTCTCAACAAAAATTTCGATAGGCTTATTAAAGATCTCGATAATTTTTTTTTGATGATCCCTATGTTTGCTTTTCAACAATGAAACCTCGACATGGTTTAAAGATCCCGACATTGCTTAGGAAGTTGACATTATCATAGTCTGAGACAGTGTCTAAAGATTTCGACATCTAGTATAAATTCACTAAGCTTTCAGCATTTTAAAAGTTTTCTACACTTAATAAATTTTTAGTATTTTAGGGTTTTGCTATTTCTAGAGTTTTCGATATTTTAGGATTTATTTATTTTATGGATTTCATTATTTGTAGGTTTTCATTATTTTAGGGTTTTGATAATTCTAGTATTTTCAAAATTTATATGACTTAGTAAATATATTAATATGAAAATATTTATTATATATTCAGAGGATTGATATATAGGGACTACACCAGATTTCCTATTTGATTATAGCGGAAGGACAGGTAGGTGGACCATCCATCTACAATACGTAAACACAAATGTGAATTTATGTGTTTTCACGTGACTTATGTGATTTACGTGTCTACATGCTTTACGTACATTTTATTTAAATCATGCTTCCATGAGATTTTGTGAACATGCATGGCACGTGCATATCACGTCAGGGAGAGAGTGTTGTACCGTAGGAAGACGGTAATGATATGACATATTGACGTGCGGGGTAGAATGAGATGCTTGTGATTGGCGATTCTTAGATGAGTCGAGATTGGGCTCACTGGGCACCTGGCGGAGACAGACGTGATCGATCTATCTACTCGGACGTGATCGATTCGAGGTGCATACCGCCGGATGGGATTTTTTATTTGTGCGGAGATATACGACTTGGTAGGAGGTCATTGACGTGATCGATCAGTGCACTACCGGCGTAGCTCACCGCGAGACTTGGGGGTTGCCTCCCAGTAGTCTATTGCGCGCGGAGGTGTCGAGCCTAACCTAGGGCCCTGTATTGTGTGAAATAGGAATGTAGGAAAAGAAGAGTGTGCATTATATCATGTTGTGAGATATTGGGATTGGGGTTGAGTGCACACTTGCATACACGCACTTTATTCACCTACTGGCAAATCGCTCAGTGTTTACGTGTTGTAGGTACTGAGTCCGACGCTGATACGCGTCGTGACTGAGGCGGCTGGTGGCGATGCTCCACGGACTTTTGAGGGCAGAGCGGTACATGGATGAAGACCTGTGGAGCGTCTGTAGGACTTTTTGTTCTTTGGATATTTTTGGGGCTTCGGCCCGTGTACAGAGATGACGATGTAGACGGATGTTTATAGTAATGTACGTTGTTTTCGAAAAAAGTTTTAATTAGACGCCTTCCGCGGCTTACGCTGCGGAAATCCGCCAATAATCCTAATTAGAAAAGTAGGGTCGCACAGCACGTCTTTTAAATTAACTCATCGTTAGGTACTTAAGAATACGCTAGAATAGGTAGCGATGGCTAGGGTCACTACGTAGACTTCCTCTGTTAACACACCGTTGAGAAAGGCGGTCTTAAAGTCCATTTGGTAGACTTTGAAGTCTTTATGGGCCGCATAAGCCAAGAAAAGTCGGATGGCTTCGATTCGAGTAACAGGGGCATACGCCTCGTCGTAGTCAATGCCTTCCTGTTGGTTGTAGCCCTTCGCAATCAGTCTTGCTTTATCACTGATCACTTCTCCATCTTCATTCTTTTTGTTCTTAAACACCCAAAATTGGTTGATTTTGCTTGCATTGCTATTACGAATCCGGGTCTTTAAGTGCGTCTGCTACCTCGTTGGCTCGTTTTGGCTTAAGAAGCAATTAAAGAGACTGTGTTGATGTCTTGTCCGTACTCCACTCGAAGGATCACCAATAATCTGATCAACCAAATGTGCTCGAGTCCACTTGCGCTCATGAGGCAAAGCTGAAGCAGATGCACAGCCATTTGTGGACCGAGATTTCCAATAATCCTAGGTCGTTCATTAGATTGAGGTAGTTCTATTTCTGCACTTGAATTGAGCGATTCAGATGATACTCCCTCAATAAATCATGGTAGGTTCTTCAGTGTTCTGTGGTGATTCTGAATCGGGTGAGGTGGGGACATTTGAAGAGCATGGTACATCGGCCTCATCGAGTGAGGGATTCACCAAAGGTGTAGCAGCGATGGTGTCTGGCCGATATACGGGCTCAAAGGGAGTCCAAGTACTCTTACGCTAGGCTCATAGCTTCTTCTGAAGTTGAATCCTGAGTAGTTGCCATCTTCTGTTGGTTTTGTGCCAACACACCAGTGAGAACGGGTTCTGAATTGTCGTATTCAGAAGCCATCTGGTTAGGCACGGGTCCTGGACTGATGTGTCAAGAAGCCATTTCTGTCACTTCGTGGAAAGTGACATTGTAGCTTTCTTTTATTGTGCGGTTGGACTTTATGTATACTCTGTATGCTTTTGAAGTTGAAGAATACCCGACGAAAGTGGCTTCGAGTGCTTTAGGGTCGAACTTAGCACGTTGCTCTCTATCATTCGCCATAAAGCACTTGCACCCGACGACCTTGAAGAAGGAAATGTTGGGTACCCATTTGTTAATGATCTCGTACGGAGTCTTATCGAAGCACTTATGAACCACCGTCCTGTTCTGAGTGAAACCGGCGGTATTTACTGCTTCAGCCCAAGGAAGTGTGGGAGACCGGAGTGAATCATCATCGTACGTGCGGCTTCCACTAGAGTTCTTTGCGCTGAGAGTTACTGACTAATCCCAAGTTTCTGATAGAAGTCATTGATATTTTTGTTCTCCAACTCAGTTCCATTGTCTGTTTGGATTATTTGAACAGTCTGCTGCAGTAAATTCTGAATAGATTTCACGAAATTGATAATCAAGTCCTCTGTATCATCCTTAGTTCGGAGGAACTTTGTCCATGTGTAGCGAGAGAAATCATCAACGATAACCAGCACATACTTTCGTCCATTGATACTCTATGTCTGCATCGGTCCACAGAGGTCCATGTATAGCAATTCCAAAGGACGTGAAGTAGAAGCAACTAGCTTATCATGATGAGACGCTCGCTTCATTTTTCCTAGTTGACAAACCGAACATTGATGCTCTTTCTGAAGTACTATAGTTGGAAGACTGTCAACCAACTTTTTCATTGAAGAGCTTTAGTGTTGAGATGAGAAATGCGTTGATGCCATAAGCTCTTCCTCTGAATTACAGTATGGGAGATGAGACAAACAGCTGTCAAAGGCCGCACGGATGTCAGGTTGATTGTGTAAAGGTTTGATTTCCGAAGTCCTTGGAGGATTTCCTTGTCCTGACTGTACAATATTCTGCACTGGTCAGCATGAAAGACCACCTGGAATCCTTTATCACAGAACTGACCTATGCTGAACAAGTTATGGCGGAGACTTTCGACGTATGAGACATACTTTATTATCAGATTTTTTAGAATTATATCTCCGAAGCCGAGAACCAGATCCGAGTCGTTGTTCCCAAGTCTGACTTTTCCATTTGGTCGGTCTTGATTTCCCGTCATGTGTGTGGAGCAACCAGAGTCGAGGTACCACACATGATGGATGTCCAAAATCGAATTAGAGAGCTTTAGGTACCCAATTGTAAATGGGTCCTCTAAGATTAGCATATGTAGATATTGGTTCAGATATGGTTCCTAAATTAGTGCTAGTATGGGTGTTTTAACAACACAAGTCAACTTCGAAGAAGTTGATGTGGGTTTGCCTTTGTAGAAGAGTTGGCCTTTTTGGCTTTCGTCTTTTTAGGTGGGGATTTAGGAACCCATTTCGGTTGAACCTTGCAGGGAAGATTAATTTCAGCACGGACAAATGCTTTGATAGGCTTGAGCGTGGAAAAGATCTTTTCATTGATAGTCTCCTAAGGTGCTTGGGGGATTCGATATTTACTGGATAACTTAGGTGAGAACAGCATGAATAGCGCCATATGCTTTCTTAATGGCGGGATCTTGTTTCCTACGAGCTTCCTAGAGGCATTTGTTTTAAAATGATTATTTTTAATTTCTGACGTAGAGCCTATTTCGAAATTGGTGCTTCCAAAAGTTGTAGGCTGAAGAGAACACATAGAAGCAATTATTTGTAGCGAAGAAATGGCTCTTTTATTTCTTTTAGTAGCTTTTATTTTTTACAGAAGAATGGCGGAAATCGGAAGTATTTAAGTCTACACGTCCCTTCTCTAGTTTTATTCTAGACACTCTTGCCATCGACTCCTAGGCTCTGTCACTACACTCCCTGTAGACGTAGTACATACAAGATTAGAAATAATATTTTTGGAAATATTATTCTTGGGTTTTGGTTTAGGTGAAGGCATCTTTTCTTTCTTCACGCTTTCAAGAATAATGCTATCTTTCGAGGGAGATGCGTGACAAATAGTTTGCGAGATGGAAAGCTTTGAGATTTTCCATCTCATTTAAGAACAATATCTTTTCTGTTTCAAAATTCTCTCTTTCTTTTTCTAAAGAGGCCCTTAACCCTTCGATTTTCCTGACAATAGGGGTTATACAAAGAATATTTTCAGAATGACGATTTTGTACTTCCTCCAACTTAGAACGATCTTCAGGAAGATAGATTTACTCAAAGCTCCAACCCTTGGGAAGTTCCTTAGTTTTGTAGCTTTGATTCAATTCCGTGTAAGAAAAGGGAATTTTAGCCATAGTCTTGGCTTTGCTCTTGGCTTCTTCTAACTCATTAATTTCTTTTGCATTAGTAAAAACCATAAGAGAGACTAGTCCTAGACCCATGTACTTGACATCGTAGAGTTGTTTGCAGTCAACCTTTTTCAAGTTACGTGGATTCTTGAAGCCTAAGCCATACTTATAATCATAAAACTCTATTTTCTTGGGCTGATTAAAAAATATGGTCAGATCAGTTTGATCCCTTTTCGCAAGAAGATCTTCTTTCTTATCTGTGTATAGCATCTTACGTTGGCGTCTAAGGTAGCATAGTTAATTAGAGCAGTGCTCTTTTCGGCTTGACAGGTATCTAGACTCTTTCCTACTTCACTAATCTTACAATTGGATTTTTCTAATTCAACTTCTAAACTAGTGGCATTTTTAACTGCAAATTCAAGTCTACTTTTAATAAGGCTCTTCTCGTCTAAGTTCCTTAGAAGACATTTGTGGTTATTGTCTAACCTGTCTTCTAGTTCCTTTTACAACCGAACTATGCTTTTCTAGTGAGATATGCTTAGTCTCATACGATTGGAGTCTCTTAGTTAGTTCATCCATTTTGAGACTAGAACTCCTTACGTTTCTTCGAGACCAGCTATAGTTTCCTTAGACTTAAGAAGCTTTTTCTCTACGTTCATACGTCATTTCGATACGAGGATCAGACTGTATAGGGCGTTAGATTATTTATCATTCGACCTTTTGTGTAATAAGACATTTTCGCATGTTTAACGAAAGGCATTATTCGTTTATTGGATATAAGAATTCTTTACTAGCATCCGATAAAGTAATAAATGAACAAATCCAAATGTGTCGAGTTGAGTCACTGTTCTTGATGGGTACGAGAGAGGAAGGCACCAACGGACTCTTAACCTCAAACATCAAAAGTCCGTAAGCCTGATGTTCCAGTTGGGTGCTGGATAATCGATCATGGCTGATCTGTGATGACCTATCGTGTGTCGATATCTCGCTTGGAAGTGGAGGTTACGAATTGTGATACGAATTGAATCAAGGGATTGACTCGTTTCATGGACAATGACTTATGGGTCGTACGGTCGAACATGGCTTATTACTCAATGAGTGTCAATGATCGACGACAACACTATAGTAGTCTACGTGAACCTTAGACCGAAAGCGGCTTTGACGGAGTTGACTTCGAAGTCTCGACTGTCAGTGGTTCCCCTCGACCTGATTTTTTGTTGCATGGGTCAGCGGGCCAGATGCGGTCTTGATGACGGTTTGTAATTGTCGGGCTTAGACCGTCGAGTACGGATTCACACTCTCGCAAGTAATTGAGATACGTGTCCTATGAGGACAGCGACAGGAAATTATGAAATCCTTGGCCAAGGTATTGAACTAACTCATGTGAGACATGGAGGGTAGTCTGGTAATTTGCCTCATCTCCGTTTTATCATAGAATTGAGTTTAGTGAGTTTGACATAGACCATGGCTCTTACTTGATTGGGACACAGCTGGAGGGTTTATACGTAGCACTGTTATCTGTAGTGAGGTCGAAATTATACATAGACCATGGCTCTTACTTGACTACGTTTCACTCGAATCGGGTTACGGTCCGGTACTACGGGATTGGCTAGGTAACTACCGGACTCTTGGATTATATATTGGATCGAAGTTGGACTTCTTATGTGCTAACTTTAAGACTTGAGCTTGGCCAAGTGCTTAATGGGCTTGAGGATAAAATTGGATTTCACCTTAAGCTAATTTCAAAACATGCCTTTGAGGGTATTTTCAGAATTTGCATATTTGATATAAATAAATATGGAATAAAATACTTGGAATATTATTTATTTAAATTTTGAAATTAATTTAGGATTAAATTCGAATTTCCATACCATATTTAAATATACTTAGTTTGACTTGGTATTTAAGTTAGATTTCTAATAATAGTAAGTTTCCTTAAGTTTGGATTTGGAATTCAAAAGAGAGTAAGATTTGGAAAAAATCTCTCACACTTTAAGGACTAAGATATCGAAGCCTTTAAACAGGCTAAGAATTTCGTGCTGCAAAGGTAGAGAAAAACGATGTGATTTTCGAAATCAACCAAAGGCACAAAACACACACCGAACGCACACACGTTTCTCCTTCACTCTCGGCTTCACTTCTCGTTTTTCTTAGTTTATGAGGGCTTCCTCTTGCTTTGGCCTAGATCTAGGGATATGGGAGTTGATGGGACAACTAGTTGACTAAGTCCGTATTTTCCTCCCAAGTGAAGAAATCGTAATGCGTCTTTGAACTATTCAACCTTATCTAATGGTAATTGGTCAGATTTTCCACATCATGCTAACCAATCGATCAATCCTACTTAGAAATCATTCGACTCTATGTCTCAGTTCCTTTCTATTCGGCGAAAGTTACTTACACACACACATATATATATAGGCATTGTATCGCCCGAAACTTGTTTCCCTAGGATTTGTCTAAGGAATCGCCCGATTCCTGCTCTCATTCGCTCGGCGAAAGTGGATGTTTAAGGGTTTTGAAATCAACCGAAACTTAACTATTTCTTCTAATAAATTAATACTTTATGCAGCTCGGCGATTCTATCTTGTATACACTTCACAATCTGCCGAAACATGATTTCATCATGGTTTGTGAAATCGACCGATTCTTACTCCAATCACTCGGCGATTTGTTCCCCTTATGCCACGTGTAATTGTTATATGAATCGCCAGAAATGTGGTTTCGTTAAATCGCTCGATTCCTACCCTATTTACCCGATGATTTTATCTTCTATGTACATAGGAATCGGCCGATTCTAACTTGCTCCATTTGAGCTCGGCGATTTCATACGTGCATGCCACGTGTAATAGTGACTTAAAATTTCTTAAGTCCTTATAACACATATACACATACAATACGGTACACATACTTCATGAATTCACATAGATCACATAATCCACTTAGCATGCATTCACATAGGCACATAAGTCATTTAAAGGCATATAAGAGCATGAAAACATCATAACGCACATCGAGCTCCAATCTGGACTCTAGTAGACCTTCCAGATGGTTTTAGACCCATTGGGTGTAGATGGATCTACAAGAGAAATATAGGATCTGACGGATTGGTTGATACATACAAAGCTAGGCTTGTGGTGAAAGGGTACAGTCAAAAAGAGGGCATTGACTATGAGGAGACCTTTTCGCCTGTTGCTATGATGAAGACCATTCGAACATTGCTTGCGATAGCTGCGTACTATGACTATGAGATCTGGTAGATGGATGTGAAAACTGCGTTCCTAAATGGATACCTCAAGGAGGAAATATATATGGAGCAGCCCAAGGGTTTTACATCGCGAGGAGATGCTCATAAGGTGTGCAAACTGAACAAGTCCATTTATGGACTGAAACAAGCCTCCAGAAGCTGGAATATTCGGTTCGATGAAGTGGTCAAGGCCATGGATTCTTAAAGAACGAAGACGAACATTGCGTCTACAAGAAAAGCAGCGGGAGCAAAATATCTTTCCTCGTATTGTACGTGGACGACATCCTTTTGATAGGAAATGATATTGGAATGCTCTCGGTGGTGAAATAGTGGCTTTCGATCGAATTCTCCGTGAAAGACTTGGGAGAAGCTACCTACATTTTGGGGATTCGCCTTTATAGAGATCGAGCGAATCGTATGTCATGACTCTCCCAGGCCATTTACTTAGAGAAGGTCCTAAAGCGATATAATATGGACAACTCTAAGAAAGGGTTCTTGCCTATGCGGCATGGGATTCACCTTTCCTGGGATTCACCTTTCCAAGGCTATGAGCCTTCAAAGTGACTTGGAGCGGAAAGAGATGAATGGAATCCCTATGCATCCGCAGTGGGTAGCTTGATGTACGCGATGCTTTGCACGTGACCTGACTTGGCGTAAACTGTGAGCGTAGTCAGTCGGTTTCAGGCTGAGCTTAGTAAGGAACATTGGACAGCAGTCAAAACTATCGTCGAGTACCTCAGATGGACTAAGGATATAATGATGGTCTACGGTAATGGAGAATTGGAAATGGAAGGGTATACGGATTCGGATTTCCAGTCTGACGTGGACGACCGAAAATCCACTTCAGGATTCGTCTTTACGCTAAACGGTGGAGCGGTGTCTTGGAAAAGTTCCAAACAGAGCACTACTGCAGATTCCACCTGCGAAGCAGAGTATATAGCGGCCTCAGAGGCAGCTAAGGAAGGTGTTTGGATGAGAAAGTTCTTGGAAGAACTTGGTGTCGTTCCTGTAGCAGATAGGCCATTGCCATTGTGGTGTGACAATACTGGCGCTATTGCTCAGGCGAAAGAACCGAGGTCTCACAGCAGGTCCAAACATATAGAAAAAAAGTACCACGTGTTACGTGGATTCGTTGAGAATGGCTACATAGCCGTGCAGAAGATTGCCACCGCGAAAAACGTGCCCGACCCATTCACCAAGCCTCTATCAGAGGCAGTGCTGGTTAGACATCTCGAAAAGATGGGTATTAGATACTGCAGCGCATGGCATTGATTGCAAGTGGGAGATTGTTAGGAATATGCCCTCGAATGCTATACGAGGATTAGATTGTATAGGGCATTAGCTTATTTATCATTCGACCTTTATGTAATAAGATATTTTTTATGTATTTATTGAAAGGCGCTGTTCGTTTATTGGATATAAGAGTAATTTACTAAGCATCCGATAAAGCAATAAATGACCAAATCCAAATGTCTCGAGTTGAGTCACTGTTCTCGATGGGTACGAGAGAGGAAGGCACTAGTGGACTCTTAACCTCGGGCATTAAAAGTCCGTAAGCCGGCGGAAAGCGGCAACTTGGGCATCAAGTCCTTGAATCTTGATTTGGAAAACGCCGGCGGAAAGCGACAACTCCAAATCAACGAGTTAGACGAGTGGCGGTTATCAGCTTACGATAACGTCTGCATGTATAAGGAACGTTCAAAAGCCTATCACGATAAAAAAAATTAGGGAAAGCCTATCATAGTCTTGCAAGTAATCGAGATAACTGTCCTATGAGGACGGCGACGGGAAATTACGAAATCCTTGGCCAAGGTATTGAACTAACTCATGTTAGACATGGAGGGTAGTTTTCGTAATTTGCCGCGTCCCCATTTTATCATAGAATCGAGTATAGTGAGTTTGACATAGACCATGGCTCTCACTCGATTGGGACACAGCTGAAGGGTGTATACGTAGTACTATAATCTATAGTAAGGTTCTCGAATAAAGACTGGGTCGAAATTCGCACTCGAATCGGGTTACGGTCCGTACTGCGGGATTGGCTAGGTAACTGCCGGACTCTTGGATTCCTCCATTTCCGATTGAGTCGAACCTAGAGAGTTGGGCTTAAAAAGAATCATCAACGTGTACTGATAAGGAGAGAAAGTGTTTTGGGCCTTAACGGGCCTTGGGCCGTTGCGCCGCGCCTTAGTGGACGATAAACGTATTTTAATGCGTTTATCGTAGTATTAAATTAGGATATAATAGAGCTCTAGCAATCATTTTGTGCATTTATTCCCCATATTTACACATATTCTTATATTGAAGGAGCTTAGGACGAGTTTCAGGCGAAAACGAGCGAAAACGAGGCAAAACGGTGCAAAAACGAAGAACACTGCCGGGTGTCACGGCCGTGACACCCTATGCAATTGGCCGTGACACCCACCAGAGGCCGAAATAGAAGACACTGCCTAAGGTCACGGCCGTGACTTCCCTTGCACTAGGCCGTGACACTTGGCAGAGAGTTGGACTGATGATGGTCATGGCCGTGACACCTTATGCACTTGGCCGTGACACTTGGCAGAAAGTTGAGTAACTTGAGTCGGCCATGGTCACGGCCGTGACGGCCCATATCCCAGGCCGTGACCGTTACGGGAATCGCTATAAAAAGCCCAAATTCGACCCAGAAAGGACACAACTTATCAGAGATCAAATCCGAACCATCCAGAGACGAAATTAGGGTGAAAAGAACAGAGAAACACGTTCCGGAGCGCACGAGACGAATCAACGACGAATTCTACGCATAGTTGCACGAAGAACGAAGATCTCCCCGCACAATCATCGCAGATCATCCGTATATCAAGATCATGAGTTCTTCACCTTTGTTTCTTATTTCTTTCATTATTCTCTCATCTATTATGTGTAGCTAATTCCCCTTTGTGTTTGGGATTAGATGAACGCTAGGATATTTCGTAGTTAAGACTTATAATTATCGTGACTATGTGTTTGGCTGTTTATCGTTCTATGAAATTGTTTCGTTGCTTTAATACGTCTATGTGTTAAAGTGATCGTGTGGAAAAATGTTTAGGGCGACAGCTAAGAAACGTTTAGGTCGTTCATAGAAGATAGATTCGTGTATAGGGCGAAAGCAAATACTCAATCCTCGCCGTTACTAATTACTGAATTTTAGATCCCCGCGAGCGTTTAGGGCGATAGCAAATTCGCGAGCGGGTAGGAAATTACTGCGATTTAGTCAGAATCACGTAGGAGAGATAATTCATTGTCTTAGCCAAAAACACATAGCGGGATTCGAATCCCAACACGTCTTTATCATCTGAAAACTCTCGTATCAGTTAGTCGCGCCCTTTGAATTTTTGATTGATTTAGGAGCGGTCTGTTAGGCTAAGTCGTCAACAATTTGCGTATTTTATTTAGGTTAAATATCGAGTCGATAGGTCACTACTAGTACTTGATTTATTCCTTGTGTTCGATACTCGTTTACTCGCTTTACTATACTACAAACGATAGGTCCACTGCCTATCGCACGTCGGTGACAGTAATTTAGTATTCATTTTAATTATTACTTGTCGCACTTTTCATTCACACACCACGTGTCGATCAAGTTTTTGGCGCCGTTGCCGGGGAGCAAATTGATATTAGGAACACCGTAGTTCGGTACTTTAGCCACTTTTATTTTAACGTTTTCCTTGTTTTACTATTTGCGTCGTTCATGTAGTTACGTTAGTTGTTCGTCCTGCATCATTATTCGTCTCATATTTCTTTCTACGTATTTGTTTACGCCTTTGCTAATTTTTGTTTTTCATTCATTCAAGGCACAATTCAGCGGTGAATGACCCGAAGTCATCCATCGGGTCCCATCGTTGACGCAGACCCAGATTTCGAGCGGAAGTTACGATGGAAACTCAAGTACGACACCGAAGGAGCTTCCACTAGCTCTCAAGACCGTTTAGTTAGCTATTCAGAGGATAGTTTGCAGGAATCCATCCAAATCTCACGTGTAGAGACAGCCGTAGATAGTCCCAACACAGAAGTAGACATGGCGGACCACCGAGTGCCCGTTCATCACATTCCAGAGGAGGAGCCATCACTTCAGGACCTCCTTAAGAACGCGGCGCTAGGCGGTACTGAGTCGGCGATTGTCATTCCGCCGATCGAGAACAATAACTTCGAGCTGTAGCACTCTTGGCTTCAGATGATATTTCAGACGGCCCAATTTGAGGGTAACCCCGATGACGACCCTTACTCCCATCTGAAGGCGTTTTTTACGGTGACGACACCATCAAAATCAATGGTGACCCGGGCGATGCAATCAAGCTGATGCTGTTCCCGTTCTCGCTCAAGTTCAGGGCGAGAGACTGGTGGATATGTTGCCGCCCAGATCGATCACTACCTAGGAAGAGATGCGAGCCGCCTTCATCAACCACTACTTCCCACTGACGAAGGTGCTAAGGTTGAAGACGAGATTTCTCTCTTTCACCAAAAGGATTCCGAAAACTTGTATGAGGTGTGGGAGCGTTATAAGGCGCTACTGAAGAGATGCCCACAGCACGGGATGTCGAAGGCAGCCCAGAT